>JAZDUH010000075.1:1280000-1447500 GCA_036419115.1 Scarus forsteni
ATACATACATACATACATACATACATACATACATACATACATGTATATCATAGATAGCAGGTACCGTTTGTGGATGTTGGAACACTGAGCTACTAGCTGTTTCGTTGTTAGCATTGACTGTGGGTACCTACATAACCATATATCCTACTGACTGCTCATGTAACCCCGCTGGTTAGGGTTAATGGAGTAGTAGCATCCCAACAGAGCCCTATTCTCATCTTGTGTCCATTGCCTTCTATGTGTTGTTCCAGTAGCCCAGTTTTCATCACAATGCCCTGGCTCAGGTTAGGGCTAAGTGGGAGGGCTTTGACCAAGGACTACACAACCCTTGAAAGGAAGACAGACCGAGGCGTCACTTGAAACCAAGGGGTAAGAGAATTTCCTATAATCCACTGCTCCTGCTGATACAAAGCAATGCAGAGACAGAAGGGAGTGCTTAATTATTAGTAGTTATTAAATCATCAAGTAAATATTAATCATGTTTTAAGTTGTTGGTCACACTTTAGAATTTCTCATTTAAACAATCTAGCTTTCACAGCTGTGGATATGGTTATTGTCCCATCTGCTTACATCACAGCCAGCGAGCGGCTCTGGGTGATGATGTAGGGGGAATCGAGTTGTGTCTCGTTTCTCAGCTGTGTGTTTCACCACTTCCCCTAGGCTCTCAAAACAGATGGCTAAGGGGAAGGGGAAAGGCGAAGGTGAAGGGCTAAGGGGTAAAGTTTGGATTCACACTTATGGAGATAATTTTGTTTCTTTATCATTCAATCAAAAATAGTAGATTTGAAACCAAAAAAGAGATTTGTAAGCAAAAGAGAATAAGTGGAAATTGAAAAAAAAAAGTTGAGATCAAAATACATTAGGTTGCAATTGAAAAAAAAAATTGAGATCAAAATAAATTAGGTTGCAATTGAAAAAAAAAAAGTTGAGATCAAAATACATTAGGTTGCAACTGAAAAAAAAAAATTGAGATCAAAATAAATTAGGTTGCAATTGTAAAAAAAAAGTTGAGATCAAAATACAACAGGTTGCAATTGAAAAAACAAACTGAGAACATATTTCCTTCCATTTTGCTTATAAATCAGTCCTCTTTGCTTTCAAGTTGAAAACCTTCTCTTGCAAATCACTCCTCTTTGTTTGCAAACTCCAAAGTTTTGCTTGCAAATTCTACTGCACTTACTGGGCGGGGCCTACGCTGGTGGATGAGAGAATAGTTTCTATTGGTTGGTTTGACCTGGCTTTACCCAGTGCGAGCGCCAGCTATCACTTCCCTCTTACACAACGCCTGGGGCCTGTACTACGAAGCTGGATTAGCTCTTAGAGAGATAACTTCCTGGATAAGTTTCGGATTTTCCGCACTACGAATGTGGATCTCTTTTTATCCAGACACGTTGCCCCGGTAACTGATGCTGAACGCCAAACCTGGTCTGGAGCAGGTTAAGTTCCAGGATAAGAGCTCACGGGGTGTGACAGACCGCCCGCTGGCCAATCGGTTCTCTCGGGCGGGCATAAAATTTGCTGTCTTGGAAAATGGCTTGCCCATTTCTGCCGGAACCGGTTAATGTCGGTGCACGAATTGTAAGAGGAGCGCTTCGTCGGGAGCATTTTTATCGTGACAGAAGTAATCGGCTTGATTTACCAGAAGAAATCTTGTACGAGAGGTACAGATTTTCACGGGAGGGATTTCTATACATCTGTGACCTGCTGGAGCCTTACGTGGCAAATAATGCACTAAGGTCATTTTGAAAATATGAATGTGATTTTCCTGGTCAAACAAGTAAAAAAATTAATTGCGTTTAGACAAATGTAGAGTATTTATTAGTATGTTGACCATGATGTTTTAGCAACAATAATGGACACATAGAAAAATCATTCTTGTCAGTATTTTTATGTTATTTCTGTCATTGGTGTTAACATATTTTAGGTTACAATCACAAGATTCATGAATGCAATAAAATTAATCTAAAGGCACATATCACAACATCTGAAGACTGCTGACAAAACTCCATGAAATAAAACAGTAACTTGTTTAATTCAAACTATTTGACATTATTTCTCAATGTCAGTGATAACATTTGATCCGAGGATGTTTACTTCTGATAAAAGACAACACATGCTGATAATTGTACTGAACTTTATTATGGATAAAGTCAAGTAACAATAATTTTGGTTTAAAGTTCAATTACAATTAGCCTACATAAGTAATCATCATATCTTAAATGTTGTCTAATGTAATATGATCTCCAAATTTTGGTAGTAACACCATGAAACTGAGGGACATAATTTAGTTTGAAGAAATATTTTTTAAATATTTAATTTAATTCATAGATGTATCCCAGTGTTATCAACACTGTCCATTTATTATTTTTCTTAACAAAAAAGAGGAAATGTTTTACACTGTCCGGTGGATCATGACAGTGGGACAAATTTTGTTTTAGATCCAAAGTACACTAAAAGTGAAATTAAATATTACATTTAGGCTAAAAGGGTTAGATAATTATTCATCACCATTTAAAAGATTATTTAATTACATAATTTTGGTATAATGTGGACGAGTTCTTTATTACATTTTAAGCGATTTGTGTCTCTGGAAAATGTAGGAAAATGTGCCGGCAATCCCTCCGGCTTCTCGCGGCTACAGTCGTGTTGCTCCTGGCCTGGATAATACTGCGGTACTCCTCATACTTTTGCAGGATTACTTGCTGCTCCTCTGCTGTGAAGTAGGCTGCTCTCTTCTCCATTGTGGAAAATGCTCCGGGGCCGCTAACCACGCCCATTTTATGTGAGCGCGCACAGATCCCAGCCGGATTCACTTATCGAGTTGATAACGAGCCTCGTAGTACGGCAGATCCGGATGACGGAGATCCGGTGAAGTTTAGCGAGATGTCGCAGAGTTATCCTGGATGACTTAATCCAGCTTCGTAGTACAGGCCCCTGGAGTTCAGTTGATAGTGATCAAAACATTTTATTCCACGGTACAAGCGGTGTTATGCTTCCTACACAACAGTACAGGGTTTCCCCCAGTGTATTATAAGTCTGGCGGGGCCGCCAGACTTTACCTGCCCCCCCCACGCCAGGCTAAGCATTGTTAATTATTTTTTTAATTCACTTTTCGCACTCCATCAACACATGATCAGGTGTCTTCTCCATCACCTGACATCGCTGCAACTTCGTTGAGGATAGTCGTGCATAACGGGACATGTCACTGAGGTCCTGCTCATCAGACTGCTGCTTCACCGGCTGACCGAGAGGTCTGCACCGAGGTGGCCGCCGACCGCCGTAAACGAGAGCCGAGCCGCGGCTCCACAAGGCTCAGCCAACTGCTGTAGCATGGCTGCTAGCTGTTAGCACAGAGCTCGAAGCTTCCGAGCCCGAAGCTTCTGCGAGCTAAGATGCTTCACTCTCTGAGACACACACCTTTTTCCGGTCGGTTGCCATGACAACGTGACACTCACTGATCTACTGTTTGGACCTGAATGAAGACAAACGCGAGCCCTACGAGCTGAAAAATCAAACGATGGATCATTTTCACACGTGGTGAAAGCATCTTAGCTCACTGAGCTCTGTGCTAACAGCTAGCAGCCATGCTACAGCAGTTGGCTGAGCCTTGTGGAGCCACGGCTCGGCTCTCGTTAACGGCGGTCAGCAGCCACCTCGGTGCAGACCTCTCGGTCAGCCGGTGAAGCAGCGGTCTGATGAGGAGGACCTCCGTGACATGTCCCGTTATGCACGACTATCCTCAACGAAGTTGTAGCGTTGTCAGGTGATGAAAAAGACACCTGATCATGTGAACAATGCTTAGCCTGGCGTGTGTGTGTGTGTGTGTGGGGGGGGGGGGGGGGGGGCAGGTAAAGTCTGGCGGCCCTGCCAGACTTATAATACACTGGGGGAAACCCTGTACTGTTGTGTAGGAACCATAACACCGCTTGTACCGTGGAATAAAATGTTTTAATCACTATCAACTGAACTCCAGGCGTTGTGTAAGAGGGAAGTGGTAGCTGGCGCTCGCACTGGGTAAAGCCAGGTCAAATCAACCAATAGAAACTATTCTCTCATCCACCAGCGTAGGCCCCGCCCAGTAAGTGCAGTAGAATTTGCAAGCAAAACTTTGGAGTTTGCAAACAAAGAGGAGTGATTTGCAAGAGAAGGTTTTCAACTTGAAAGCAAAGAGGACTGATTTATAAGTAAAATGGAAAGAAATATGTTCTCAGTTTGTTTATTTGTTTAATTGCAACCTAATGTATTTTGATCTCAACTTTTTTTTTTCAATTTCCACTTATTCTCTTTTGCTTACAAATCTCTTTTTTGGTTTCAAATCTATTCTTTTTGATTGAATGATAAAGAAACAAAATTATCTCCATACACACTCAGCCTCCTAATAAAAATTTGCACAAAGTTGGAGCTATATGTTTGAAAATTTGTAGGGGGTGCTGTGAAGCCATTTTTGGGTGTGTTTCCATTTTGACAATTTGAGCATCAAGAGGAAGCTCCTCTTGACAGGTGAAGCAACTTACATGAGGATTGCAGATCTGTACATTTGTGTCCAAGTTCTACCATTTTTGGTAAACTCTGTAGCAACCACCTTGTTGCAATTTCACAGAACTCACTGGAGTCCATAATACAGCATCAGCGTGGGAGTTGGTCTGGTCTGCAGAGTTAGAGTCAGTAATGTGTTCCCAAGGGGGCATGAAAAAAAACACAACAGTTTCAAGTGGCACCATCGCCATAGCCCTTTTCAGACACTAACATTGTTTTGTAATATGGCGTTGCTCCAGGTCTCAACTACAAGCTGGAGGAAATAGAACACTGAAAGTGTAAAGAGCTTGCCTTGCCTTAGAAGCAGGCATTTGTCAGTGCTTGCAAAAAGCAAAACTTTCATTTTAGGAAGTGTCATTTTAAAAACTAGACCTCCTATTACAAAAGCCTGTGTTAATTTGAAGTACACAGGTGTGGGTACTTGGAAAAAAATTCAGGTTGAAAACATTAAATCTCTAGGACAAGAATCTCTTGAAAATACCTGGTAATATGGAAGGAATTGGCAATTTACCGTATTTTCAAGGCAAAATGGCATACTTGTTAATGGACATGGCCCATAGGTCCATGAAGCTTTTTTGTTTTTCTTGTAGTCTGTCATAAGCCTAGCAAATTTCATAACTTGGATCAAACACAGGAGCAGGGCTACACATTTGAAATTTTGTAGGGGGACACTGTGGAGCCATTTTTGGGTGTGTTTCCATTTTGACAATGGAATTCTCAAGAAGACTCCAGTCTTGATCTAGATTTTGTCAGGTTTTGACATTCTCAGGCTGCTTATTTATTCATAAGGATCTAGTGCCACCTCGGCACAGTAACACGAAACCTGATGACAGCACATTGATCACATGCAGCACATTTCCTGTGCATTTAAGAAAAAAAATCACTGGTTTGCAAAATCAAAGATCTCAATGAGTACTATGTATGTACTGAATCTAATGATTTTAGGAAAAAGTAACCGATCCTCATAATCCAAAGGAGGCGCTTTTGAGGTGCTTTTTTTGTTGTCTTTTTTCAGGGCAATTCAAATATGTGAATTTTTTGCCAGACCTGATCGGCCTGAAAATTTTAATGAGACTTTGAGCACTTTGAGGGGGTCAAAATTTTGAAAAAATGGAAGGAATAATAATAATAGTAAATAATTCCAAGGGATACAATAGGGCTCTTGCCCAGCTTGCAGGTGGGGCCTGGGCTCCTAATAAGAAAAACAAATCATTCCTAGGGATACAGTAGGGCTCTCGCCAAGCTTGCAGCTGGGGCTTGGGGCCCAAATGAAGCAGCTTATTAGGAATGACTCCACATTTGATCTGGCATCTGACAGCTATTGTTCGCCAGTTTTTAAGGAACAAGTTGAGAGTCAAAACCAGTGATGAACATCAAAACAGCCCAAATAGCAGAATTAAAATAAATTTATCTGGCAATAGTAAGAGTAATATGGACTGATCTTTTAAGGGTATGAAATACATAACTGGGGAAAAAAATAAGCTAATAATGTTGTATTTATGGTCGAATTCAGGCACACCCCAAGAGGGCTGGAGGGACTTCCAATGGCTGGTATTTGGTTGGAACTCGGCAGGCTCTTGGCCAGACAGGAAAAATGGAGCCACCTCATCTGTATGTTAGATAGACCAAAGTGTTAACTTTGTTGTATTTTTTTTAAATCTGGCCCCTGTAATGTTTGTCAAGTTAGAAACCAGCCTTTGTACAAATGTAGTCAATGATATCTGCACCTCCAACTATTTGTTGTAATGAAATACTCCTGGGATTTTAATCCTGTGCACATGGACAATGTCTGTGATTTTCAAGTAAATTTACAGATTTAAGAGGCTTGTATGCCCCTTTGTGATATAGAAAAAAAACAAAACGAGCTCAAAATAGACAATGTGGGGTAATGGAGATAACGATAGAACAGATCTTAACACATAGGAGTTGTTTCCTTCAATGTTCTGGGTGTTTGCTCTAAAATAAAACCACTTTGCTCAACTTGTTTCCTTCAGTTCTACATCATGAACTTATTGTCTCCTCATTGCACAGACAGCACTTCTACAACCCGAGTCCTGTCACTTATTTGCTCATTATAGAAAGAACCTCTCCCATTTATAAGCCATTTTTATTCCCAAACAGGCTTGAAGAGATTGACAACAATCACAGAGATATATCAACTCTGTCAAGGTTAATTCCTAAAAGTACTTTCCATGATGTGATCAATGAAACATTAAATCTCAGGTTTTTTCCAGTTAAGCAGCAGCAAAGCAGCAGCAGCAGGACAGAGAAACTTCGGGTCATGTTCAGTTTAGTTGCACATTTTTTTCCTCTTTCTGTTCCAAAAGCAGTGATGAAAACTCAGTCACACCAAACCTTTGTGTTTTTCCATCTCTGCGTTTTCACAACTGTTCTGAACACAACCCTGGAAAAGACATTTTTCAGAAACAACACAAGAAGTATCAAAAGAAGAAAAAGCAGGAAGCAAAGCATGCTGGGATGACTCACACATGGCCGTACCAGACTGAAAATGTCTGCGGGAAGCCTCCGTCGTAGCTTGCCTCCCAGGACACATTGGCCCAGGTGGAGGAGGCCACCACATGCACGTTGGTGGGGGCGTGGGGGCTTGTGCCTAAAGGAGAAATTGTGGTTTTAGAGGGGCTCTGCTGTCTTTCCAGACATGGAGTTCAAAAAAAGCATGAAGCAGTAAGGTGCTTTTTTTCTTTTAACACTTAGCTATATTTAGTTAGGCATGACTCATGGAAGCTTTACAACAACCCATATGTTCAAGGTTTCAAAATCAAAAATGCAAATCGCATCATTTTCAAATTCCGTTGTTTGGTTTCTGTACTTAAGCTGCCATAAGAAACCCAACAGGAACTGATTCAGTCCGGTCTTCACTCTAATCTGAATTACAGGAACTTTTGTTTCTGATAAGCAGAGTTTTTAGCAGGCATCTGGCTGAGAAGCTGTTGGATGCCACTCACAGAAAGAAAGGATGGAAAGCATTTTTTTCTCTGTTGTATCTCCTTGGTGTATTTGCATGAATGCTGACTGAAGCTAGATCTGCACCATACACTATATTGCCAAAAGTATATGCTCACCCATTCAAATAATCTGAATCAGGTGTTCCAATCACCTCCATGACCACATGTGTATAAAATCAAGCACCTAAGCATGCAGACTGCTTCTACAAACATTTGTGAAAGAATGTGTCGCTCTCAGGAGCTCGGTGAACTCCAGAACTGTGATAGGGTGCCACCTGTGCAAATCCAGTCAAGAAATGTCTCCTAAATATTCAACAGTCAACGGTCAGCTGTATTATAAGAATGTGGAAGTGTTTGGGAAGGCCAGCAACTCAGCAACGAAGTGGTAGGCCACGTAAACTGACTGACCGGGGTCAGCGGATGCTGAGGCGCATAGTGCAAAGAGGTTGCCAACTTTCTGTAAAGTCAATCTCTACAGACCTCCAAACTTCATGTGACCTTCAGACTAGCTAAAGAACAGTGCACAGAGAGCTTCATGGATGGGTTTCCATGGCCAAGTAGCTGCATCCACACCATACATCACCAAGTGCAATGCAAAGCATTGGATGAGGTGGTATAAAGCACGTCCCCACCGGACTCTAGAGCTGTGGAGGCGCGTTTTCTAGAGTGACGAATCGTGCTTCTCCATCTGGCAATCTGATGGACGAGTCTGGGATTAGCGGTTGCCAGGAGAACAGTAGTTATCAGACTGCTTTGTGCCAAGTGTAAAGTTTGGTGGAGGGCAGATGTTGTGGGGTTGTTTTTCAGTTGCTGGGCTTGGCCCCCTTAGTTCCAGTCAAAGGAACTCTGAATACTTCAGCTCACTAAGCAGCACACATTTTGGACAATTCCATGCTCCCAACTTTGTGGGAACAGTTTGGGACTGGCCCCTTCCTCTTCCAACATGACTGTGCACCAGTGTACAAAGCAAGGTGCATGAAGACATGGATGGCAGAGTCTGGTGTGGATGAACTTGACTGGCCTGCACAGAGTCCTGACCTCAACCCGATAGAATACCTTTAGGATGAATTAGAGCAGAGACTGAAAGCCAGGCCTTCACATCCAACATCAGTATGTGACCTCACAAATGCACTTATGGAAGAATGGTCAAAAATTCCCATAAACACTCCTAAACCTTGTGGACAGCCTTCCCAGAAGAGTTAAAGCTGTTATAGCTGGAAAAGGTGGACTGATGTCATATTGAACCCTGTGGAGTAGGAATGGGATGTCACCTAAGTTCATATGCTAGTCAAGGCAGGTGAGCACATACTTTTGGCAAAATAGTGTATTTCCCTTTACCACCAGGACTGTGATGCGGTGTTTCCCACATGACTTGGCAGTAAAAGAGACATTTTTTTTTGTTTCAGGTCTTGGGTCATTCCCAAGTCTACTCTTCAGCACCTCTAAACTAGGGGTGTGTATTGGCAAGAGCCTCATGATACGATACGTATCACGATACTTTGGTCCCGATACGATAATATCAAGATATCAATACTGTGATATATTGCGATATTATTCAGTAAACTAGGTAAAACCTAGAGACAATGAATATGTAACCTTTCCATTTTATTGTAATTGAAATATGTCAAATGCAGTGTTACATTAATACACTTAAGCTGAAATACAGAGTGGATCAAAATCACTTAAACCAACACTATGTAGTTTTTCAAACATAATATAGTCCTGAGATATTCATCACCATGGTCCACCACTTTACAATAAGTTGAATGACACCTCTGTCGTGTTCTGAAGTGGTCTGTATTGCTTTCACTAGCGCTATGTAACTTCGGGGTGGATGGTGGGAACCCTGCCACACTAAAAACTACAAGTTTGGACTGCTTTACGGCATAGGCTACGTCACTTCCCCCGATTCCCGATTTGTTTAAAACACGGAAGTGTCGGCGAAAGCCAAATGCAGAGCTGTAGTCATGGCGGAGGCAGCAAAGAACGCAAGGAAAAGAAAAGTTTATTTTGAGGATACCGAACAAAGAAAGCGAGAGAAAAACAAGCTGAATGCTCGGACCAGAATAGACATCGGTTCGGTTTATTTCACACTCGCGTGAACACTGGCGTGAAATAAAAGACGAGGAGGGATGTCCGACGGATGCCGACTTGGCCCTGTTATTGCTGGACTTGTAAGTACTTGTTGATTGTTTACCATCCGTTTACAGTATTCGTGAGAACGTACCAGTATGTAGTTTTGTTTAGACCTATTTCAAGTGTGTGATATCGCCAGCTCGTGGTTGTCTTTACTTTTATTCACTTTATCGCTTCAACAGGGCGGGGGCGACTTCACGGTAATAAAACCAAGTTGAACTTAGCGATTTTTAACATCGTCATTCAGTCAAAAATAAATATATTACCTTGTCGCTATCCATCCTGCAAACAGCCGCCGAAGACAGAAGAATACTTTTGAGCGAAGTCCTGGCTTCTGTGATTTGCCTACAAAACAAATGCACGCGACCGGCAGATCTGTATCTTTATGGCAGTATGCATGCGCTAGCGCTCATGGGTAGTTGTGTTCTCGTTCCGGTCAAGCGAGAATCTTCCGTAGTGCTGCTTTAAATTAATGTTGCAAAGAAGTTATTCTTGTTTTCCCCTTAAAGTATTGAAAGCATCCTAACCTGCAGTGCAGCTCAAACTGTAACTGAACACACGAGGAACAAAGTGCTTTGAGTTACTGACAGAACAACAGTAAGTAAGTAAAAGTAAAAAAATCACATATTTCTCTTGTCACTGTCTGAACTGACGCCTGTGCACCTGTGCATACATATTTATAATTAGTATTTTATTTCAAACTCTGATAAAACATGAGTTTTTATTTTTACAAAAATATCGATACTAAGATTTGAAATGTCAATATTGTATCGGGAGTCAGAATATCGCGATATATTGCGATACCGATATTTTTTCACACCTCTACTCTAAACGGTCCTGTCTCCTTGTCGTTACTCGTTTTTTACCCCTATACATGTTATGTTATCTTTTATCTTCATATTATCTTCTTCTCCAAAATGGCTTGTTTTGATGACCTACTTCTGTAGAGGTTTTCAGGAGAGATGTTATGTTTGCAAAAAAAGTTTTGTCTTTTTTTTACAGCCTTTTTAAGTGAATGATGAGAAAAAATATGCAGTTCAGGGTAAGCTGTTCATCTGCATGCCATTATTAAATGCATAATGCCTGCAAATGTCTCACCCTGAACTGCAAATTGGTTCTCATCATTTACTTACAAGAGCTGTTCAAAAGACTCAACTCGTTCATGAATGTCACATTTATCAAGAAAACCACCCTGGAAATAGGTCAACAAAACAAAGCCTCTGTTTTGGAGTAGAAAAAGAAAATATGGAGTTCATAAAAGTAAACATAACATACAGGGGTAGACAGGATTCACAACAAGCAAACAGGACCATTCAGAGTTGCTGAGAAGTTTGTCTGATGACTGTTTGCAGAGGCAGGCTAGTGTTCTACCCATATACTCCAATTGTTAGAGCTAAGCTAACTAGTGGTGGGCAAGCTTGGCCATCTCTTCCTTGTTACTGGATGCACAGTCAACTGAATGGTGTCTGTCCACTTTTCATGGACTTGAGAGTGAGGCAAGATATGTAGACAACAAAAATGTTGGGATATTCCTTGAAAGACAGCTACCCTAAAATCGCACCCCCTTTATCCTAACTACTGTTGCTATATAAAACTTGTGAGATACAATGGTGGAATTCAGTGACAGATACTAAAATTGAAAAGTTCCTTTCATAGTTTCATAAAGCCTGTTTGTTTGAGAAAAATATATGAAGTACAAAAAACCAGCTTTAATTAGGGCTAAAACGATTCCTCGGATAATCACGATAATTTGATTACAAAAAATCCTTGGGACAAATTATGTGCCTCTAGGATTCATTTAATTTTGGACCATTATACAGTGTTTAACATTGATGGTCATTTCTGTGGGGCAACGCATGTGCTGCTTCAGCTGCTGCACAGCTGTAATGTAGATGTGCGGCACAGACTGTAAAACCATGCAGGAAGAGAAAAGAGAGGCAGAAAGAAGACAGTTTACAGAAGAAATGGCAGAAAGTATCCCAAGTGTTTGATCACTACAAATTGAAAAAAAAGAAAACACAGTGCAGGGTGTCTGTTTTAGCTTAGCATAATAGCACCTCAATGCTGCAGCACCTCAACAGTAAACATCTGGTCTGTGCATCAAGTCCACAGACTGAACACAACGCTCACGGTTCATACACAGGAGCAGTTAATGTGATTAATAATTGAGATTAAGTCTTGTAAAAACCATACTTGATTATGGCTCTATGTAAAGGATTGTTTATAAAGTAAATTAATGTAATGGCTCCTTGCCTTGTATTACGTATGTGTATTTTGTTCACATTCTTTTCACATCCAATAACTTTCCTTTAATTTGATTGCAGTGAGTAGAACAGGGAATGGGGCACCCTTTCATAAATTAAATAATGAGCATTAGCTAGTTGAACTAACTTGGCATCTAGGTATGATATCATTTTGGGCTAGTAGTAAAATATGATAAGTAACATCCTCAATATAGTAACTAGCATCATTATAGCAGTAAAAACAATGATATAGCAAAAATAGATGAGATATGACAAAAGATATGACCCAGAGAAAAGATAAAACTACAAGAACAATGTAAGCAAAAAAAATTAAAAGTTCCTGATTTTTTTCCCCATTGCATATAGGAAAATATCAAAACCATTTGATTAGTTGTGCCTGGTTTAGTTCTCACGGCAGAGACATTTATCATTATTATTACAGGCCTGCATTATCCATTTAGGTTTTTACTGTCAGTGTGAATTGTACATTTTCGAAATGTCAGCCATAGAGACGTCTGCTTTCTCGCTGGTATAACTGGACTAAAGCCCTGCGATGCTCAAGCACCAAAATACACTTGAAAGATTTAAAACCAGTGTCTCATTTAATAATCAGGACCTGGATGCTCACAATAACCTGCAGAACTTGTTGTGAGCAGTATCATGAAGGAAATACTTTTTACCAATTCAAAAATATGTATTTTGATTTTGGGATCCAGTTTATACTCAAAATGTTAAAAAAGAAAATAAGTTGTAAATTTAAGAGACCTGGCTTATTTTCTGTTCTGTATGTTGCTGGTGCTGTTCAATAGAGCCGAAGACATGATGGCCCTACTGTGAGGACTGGTCTCAGTCCTCCAGTTTTTGCTCCTCTCTCCATCCCCTCTCGGGTTGTCTTTCCCCCTTCTTCTACTCCTCCTGAGTGGCGCTGTAGGCTGCTCAGGCACCTTCACCTGAGTTCCTGTTTGGGCGGCGCCGTGGAGTGGATCCTGTGCTGGAGACGCACCTGTTCCTGATTCCGGCTCTGATCATCTGCCTTCTTAAGCGCATGGAGGAGTCTACTCAGTGCTGGCTGATTGCATGACTAAGTGGTTCGTTCACATTAGGGCTGGGTATTTCCAGCAACCACACGATACGATACGTATCCCGATACTGAGGCCACGATATGATACGTATCCCGATACACATAAATTGTGAACACTGACTATATTTTTAACAGAATTCCCAGCAAATGTTATTTTTATTACAAGAAGGAAAAGAACAAGCATGAGTTTTAAATAGTTCTTCAACTTAAGCACTTTAGTTCAGGTCCCCAAAGATGGTAGACCTAAGTTTAAACTTGGAACATGTGTTTCATCATGAAGCTGGGCTTCTATTTTGAACTTTTTCATTGTTAATATTACCCAAAGTCTACTGTCCAAACATTGAGGCCATCGATTCTGTAGAATCCGTATCGATACACGTATCGCCAAGAAGTGCATGACGATATTTTGCTGTATCGATATTTTGAGCACAGGCCTAGTTCACATAGTGTGTGCTGGCCTTAAGCCTTCTTCTCCTCTCACGGAGATTTTGCTCTTGTCTCATTTTTGGTGACTGTTTGGATGTTTGCTCTTTTCCCACCTGGACTTATATCTCTCTTCTCTTCCATTTTTTCAAGGTCTCCACGAGCTCCTGCCACCGGCACCTTTGTTGTTTATTTTTTCACCTGTGATTCACCTTTTGTAAATAAAACACTGGTTTGACTTTAAGAAACTGATCTCAGCCTCTGCTCTGGGTCCATCCAACACTCACACCTAACAGAATCAGCCGGCCTCGTTATGGAGTCCGCAAGGCTGGATCAGATTAAAGAAGCTCTGGTTTCACATGGAACGCTTCTGGGACAGCATGACACCCTGCTGAAAGGAGTGACAGGAACATTGGAGGAGATGGCTCGCCAGGTGCAATAAATTAACACTCAGCTCAGCGAAACCAAGGCTCCATCAGCCACAGCGGTGAGTGCTGCACCGGCTTCTTCCCCTGCTGTTCTCTGTCAGGATTTTGTTCATTTTAAGGAACCATTTGTTTCACAGCCCGAACCTTTTTCGGGAGATTTTGGTTCTTGCAGCCGCTTTTTATTTAATTGTAGCCTTGTGTTCAAGCTCCAGCCCCACAGCTATGCTTCTGATGAAGCCAAGATTGCCTACACCATTAATCTTCTCAGGGGTAAAGCTGCTAAATGGGCCACAGCATTATGGGAGGGGGGTTCAAGTGTACTAACCTCTTTTGATACATTTTCCACCCAATTACGTAAGGTTTTTGATCACCCGGTTCTTGGTCAAGATGCTGCTAAACAGCTCTTAGCGTTGTCTCAGGGTGATCAGTCTGTGGCCAGTTATGCGGTAGGTTTTCAAATCATGGCTGGGAAATGTGGTTGGGATGAGGCTGCGTTAAAAGCATTATTTGTGAAGGGACTTTCAGAGGAACTTAAGGACGAATTGGCAACCAGGGATGAACCAAAATCTTTGCAGGAGCTGTTTGATTTAGCAATTAAAATGGACGGCAGACTGAGAGAGAGAAGCAGGGAGAGGGCTGCGGGTACCCTTCGTCAGACTCCCCCTTCTGGTCATCTGGTTTCCGTTGCTCGCCCCGCTCCAGTTCATCCAGTTCTGCCTTCACCTACTCCCCCTGCCGACTCGGAGGAGCCCATGCAGTTGGGTAACACACGACTGAGTTCAAAGGAGAGAAGAAGACGTAAGGCGGAGAACTTATGCCGCTACTGTGGAGGAGCAGAACATTCCCTTCAGTCCTGCCCCCTGCTGTTAAAAGACAGGACTCATCATTAGTCAAGGGCGTAATGGTGAGTCATACGTCAACCCCCTCTAGCCCTTCTCTCAGGTCCACTTTTTCAGCCTCCCTTAGTTTTCCCTCCTCAGTTATTCAGACCTCAGTTTTTCTTGACTCTGGTGCAGATGACAATTTTATTGATGAGGCTTTTGTTAGGGCTCACAATATTCGCATCACCTCGCTTTCTCAGGCTAAACAGGTTTTGGCATTAGACGAGAGTCATTTCGGAGGTTAAATTGGAGACTATTCCCCTCACCTTGTTGTTGTCAGGTAATCATTCAGAGAGGATTAAATTTTTTGTCATTTCGTCCCCTTGCTCACCAGTTATTCTCAGGTTACCTTGGTTTAAACTCCACAGTCCTCATATTAACTGGGTCACTTCCTCCATTGTCAGTTGGAGCACTCACTGTTATGCTTTTTGTTTGCAGTCGGCAGTCGTTAACTCTTCGCCCCCTGCTACACCGGCACCTCCTGATCTTTCCTCGGTACCATCCTGCTATCATGACTTAGCACAGGTATTTAGTAAAGATTTGGCTAAGACACTGCCGCCTCACCGCCCTTATGACTGTGTCATTAACCTGCTCCCTGGCGCCCCCTTACCTTCTAGCCGACTTTACAACTTGTCTCGTCTGGAGAAGGAGGCCATGCAGCATTACATTTCCGAGTCGTTAGCTTCCGGGTTAATTCGGCCTTCTTCGTCTCCCATAGGGGCAGGTTTTTTCTTTGTTGGTAAGAAAGACTTCACTCCGCCCTTGCATTGATTTCCGTGGCCTTAATGATATCACCATTAAGGATAAATCTCCTATCCCACTCATTAATCCTTCGTTTGAGCCTCTCTGTTCAGCTAAGGTCTTCTCTAAATTAGATCTTAGGAACGCTTATCACCTTATCCACATCAGAGAGGGAGATGAGTGGAAGACTGCCTTTAACACTCCCATGGGCCACTTCAAGTATTTGGTTATGCCATTTGGTCTCACTGACGCTCTGGCAGTCTTTCAGTCATTTATGAATGACATTTCCCGCGACGTGCTGAACAAGTTTGTGTTCATTTACCTGGATGACATTTTGATCTTTTCTAAAGATTTAAACAAACATAAGCAGCACCTTCATCTCATTCTCCAGCACCTCTTAGAAAACCGTCTCTACGTTAAGCCTGAGAAATGCGAGTTTCATGCCTGTAGAGTCAGTTTTCTGGGGTATATCATTAAGTCAGGTCAGTTACGTCCAGATCCCAGCAAGATCCAGGCAGTAATCAGTTGGCCCACCCCTACCACCCGCAAGGAGTTACAGCGTTTTTTGGGTTTTGCTAACTTCTACCGGAGGTTTGTCCGCAACTACAGCAGCGTAGCTAGACCACTCGCTCAGCTCACTTCCATTAAGATCCCTTTCGTCTGGTCTGATGAGGCTAACCAAGCTTTCCATGAGCTCAAGAAGCTGTTTACTACTGCCCCTGTGCTCCTTTACCCTGACTCCACTCTTCAATTCGTGGTGGAGGTGGACGCCTTGGAATCTGGTACAGGAGCCATCCAACGAGACCTCACTACCAACAAGCTGCACCCCTGTGCTTTCTTTTCTCGTCGCCTTTCTCCTGCAGAGCGAAATTACGATGTGGGAAACCGAGAACTTTTGGCGGTGGTGGGAGCTCTTCAAGAGTGGAGACACTGGCTGGAGGGCACGGAGAAGCCCTTCATAATCTGGACTGACCACAAAAATCTGGCTTATCTCCGGACGGCTAAACGGCTCAATCCTCGGCAGGCCAGGTGGTCTCTTTTTCTTAGCCGCTTTAACTTTTCCATTTCATATCGCCCCGGATCAAGAACACAAAGCCTGATGCTCTCTCCCGAGTGTACTCCTCTCCTTTAGAGCCAGAGGGACCTTCTCCCATCCTTCCTCCTTCCTGCATCCTCGGAGCTGTGCAGTGGGACATTGAGTGGGTTGTCAGGGACGCTCAAACACGTCACCCTGATCCTGGAACTGGTCCTCCCAACCGTCTGTTCATTCCTGAACCTGTTTGTTCAGAGGTCCTTCAGTGGGGACACTCCTCCAAGCTCACTTGTCACCCTGGCATTAACCGTACCCTCTCTTTTCTTCGGCAGAAGTTTTGGTGGCCCACTATGGCCAGAGATACCCGGGAGTCTGTGGCTGCCTGCTCAGTCTGTGCCCGGAGAAAGGCCTCCCACAAGCCACCTGCTGGTCTGCTGCGCCACCTGTCATCGCCCAGTTGCCCTTGGTCTCACATTGCTGTGGACTTTGTCACCGGTCTTCCCACTTCGCAAGGTAACACTGTCATCCTCAATATCGTGGACCGTTTCTCCAAGATGGTCCATTACATAGCACTTCCCAAGTTGCCTACAGCCTGGAGATGGCTAATCTACTGGTTAATCACGTATTCAAGCTACATGGAATTCCCCAAGACATTGTTTCTGATCGTGGTCCTCAGTTTTCTTTGCATGTCTGGAGGGAATTCTGCCAGGCTCTGGGTGCAGCAGTCAGCCTTTCCTCGGACTTCCATCCGCAGACCAACGGCCAGACTGAGTGGGCCAATCAGGACCTGGAGAGCGCATTACGCTGTGTGGCAGCTCATCACCCTGTCTCATGGAGCGACCATCTTCCTCGGGTAGAATACGCCCACAATGCCCTCTCCTGCTCTGCTACGGGTATGTCTCCTTTCCAAGTCTGTTTTGGTCACCAACCCCCGTTATTCCCTGAGCAGGAGAGAGAGGTTGCTGTCCCCTCCGTGGGTGCTCACATTCGGCGAGTGAAGGAGGTTTGGAGGAGGGCTCGGATGGCACTGTCCGCCACCTCTGAGAAGACCAACCGGCAGCCGGCTCCCTCTTATCGCCCTGGTCAGATGGTATGGCTTTCGTCTAAGGACCTACCTCTACAGGTGGAGGCAAGTAAACTGGCTCCTCGTTTTATTGGTCAATTCCCTGTAGAGAAAATTATTAACCCATCTGCTGTGAGACTCAGGCTGCCAGCTTCCCTAAGAGTCCATCCCACATTCCACGTCTCCCTGCTCAAGCCCGTTGCGACCAGTGAGCTCTGCCCTCCAGCCGAGCCCACTCCACCCCCCTGACTCATCAATGACCATCCGGCTTTTACGGTGTCCTGGTAACTGGATGTCAGGCCGCGGGGGGGCGTGGTTTCCAGTACCTGGTGGATTGGGAGGGTTATGGTCCGGAGGAGAGATCCTGGGTTCCCCGCGGCCTCATCTTGGATCCCAACCTTCTCCGGGAGTTCTACAATCAACACCCTGACAAGCCCGGGCGGACGTCAGGAGACGCCCGTTGAGGGGGGGGGCACTGTGAGGACTGGTCTCAGTCCTCCAGTTTTTGCTCCTCTCTCCCTCCCCTCTCAGGTTGTCTTTCCCCCTTCTTCTACTCCTCCTGAGTGGCGCTGTAGGCTGCTCAGGCACCTTCACCTGAGTTCCTGTTTGGGCAGCGCCGTGGAGTGGATCCTGTGCTGGAGACGCACCTGTTCCTGATTCCGGCTCTGATCATCTGCCTTCTTAAGCGCATGGAGGAGTCTACTCAGTGCCGGCTGACTGCATGACTAAGTGGTTCGTTCACATAGTGTGTGCTGGCCTTAAGCCTTCTTCTCCTCTCACGGAGATTTTGCTCTTGTCTCATTTTTGGAGACTGTTTGGATGTTTGCTCTTTTCCCACCTGGACTTACATCTCTCTTTTCTTCCATTTTTTCCAGGTCTCCACGAGCTCCTGCCACCGCCACCTTTATTGTTTATTTTTTCACCTGTGATTCACCTTTTGTAAATAAAACACTGGTTTGACTTTAAGAAACTGATCTCAGCCTCTGCTCTGGGTCCATCCAACACCCACACCTAACACCTACTTTTAATTATTTAATAAATTCTGCTCTATATTTAAAAAGTAGATATTTCATGATAATAAGGTCAGTTTTTTCAGTACATTCATATATTATTCCAATATCATGGTCAAATTATGGGATATTTATGGTCAATTCTTACGACCAAGCTAATTGTCTGTAAATATCTGCAAAAGTTACATATCTCCAGAGACTGATAATTATCGTTTTAGGCATTAATCTGCACACACAGATATTGTTCGGATAATATTGTGCAGCCTTGATAATATTTTTGTAGCTTGCTTTTACAAAAGCAAATTATTTGGCTTAAATGGTGTAAGCGGGACTAAGACCCGTCCCTAAGGATGAATTTTTATATTGTTTTTAATTTTATATTGTGTTAATTTGACTGCTTCTTTGGGAGATATTTCTGTACTTGTAGTCCTGTAGGCCAACTTCATAACCCTTTTTTGGTTGTTTTGAATAGTTCTAACCATATCAAGGATTTTGTTTGGTTAATTACACATTTTTTTTGGTGTTTTGGGCTGAAAATACTTTTTATATGTATCTTTGTATTTATTTTTACAGATTATTTGTTTGTAAATTGTATTAACTGACTTATGGACCCCGTGAACATAGCAGTGGCTGTGTGCCAAAGCCAGTTGGGATCCTAACAAACAGTTAACAACAAAAACAATAAAATTGAATTGTTTTAAAGTATTAAGTAAATAAAATAGAATGAAAACATCAGTGGTTCCACACACTTTAAAGTCATGTGAAATTTTCATTTAATATTTTCTGCATCACAAAATAAATCAAATCAATCTATTGAACTCTTTATCTCCCAGCCCTACTGGCCAGCTTTGCAGAGCTGTGCCTGAACACACTGCATAATCACACTCATGTTCTTGGTGAACAATGCACCGAACAGTTTTATCTTAAACAAAAAAATTAAGGTTTTCCACCCTGAAGATAGAAAAAAGTGCTCATGCTTTATTAGGAGTTTCAAGCTGTATACTGAAGCACTGTTATTGCAGCCAGCTGTCTGCATCCTGCCTGTCACTGGTGCCTCATTGCTCTTTTGTACATCCCTAATTCACCCTTTCATGTTTATGTGTCAGTGGTCGTGTTCAAATTGTACCTATGACGTGGACATGCGTGCTGGCAGTGATGCTCGTGGCAACATTGGTGGCGACACACTCCCACTCCCCATGGTCCTCCTTTGTGAGTGACTTGAACTGTAAGCTGCCTCGAGGCAGCACATTGTGCTTGCTTTTACTGGGCTTGCCGACCTTTAGCCAGATGGCAGAGAATGGAGACAGACAGGAAGAGATTTTCAGTTAAAAATGTCTAATCTTCAAAAATAAAAAGCAAACAGGGAAAAAATTTAAAGTTAACAGAAACACTGATCCTGATATTAAGAACATGATTTTCCACTCACTTCCACTTCATGAACAGATTCACTCTTTTAACATCTGACTTAAACCTCAAACATGAGAACAATTATAAATAATGAATAATATCGATGGAAGTGAAAAGCAATCTGAGAGAAGTCAGTGACTGAGATTAAACATATCTGATCATCAAGAAAACATTTGAGAGAATCTTATTTGTTTCCCTGGTTGCATATTTTATCCACATCATTAAAAGAGATTTAAGTCTCTGTGATGACAAACAGCAGTTTTAGTCATTACAATGTGAGACTCACTCAAGACTGTTTTTTTTAAGTTTTCTCAATAGAGATCTCTGCACATGACATCAAATCTCCACCAGGAAGAGAGTTAAGAAACCATATAATGGAGAATATGCAGCAGGTGTCTCACCTTCCTCCATGTGATGTTGGGGAAGGGGTCTCCCTCTGCCTCACAGGGGATGACCAGCTCTCTCCCAGCCTCCTGTCTGTACTGTCCTCCAGGAACCACTGAGAATTTGGGAGGGTCCTGAAGAGATGAGACAATAAAGAGCAAACAAACAAGAGCAACATTTCAATATTAATATTAATTATTCTGGCACATTTTTTATCTAAAAAAAATAGGAGACCTCCAGAGAAAAATAGCAATAATGGTTTTATTGATTACAGTTTTGTGTTTGGGCAACTTTGTCATTTCTGTCTGACTGTAAACAATATTTTTTTCAAAACTTAAAAGTGAAAATTCCCATTTATTTATTTAGAAAAATGTTGATAAGAGAGAAAAAGGTTTGGTGTTAGGTCTTTAAATTGCAATCAGTGAAAGATAATCGTATTTTGTCCATTTTCAACAGTTGAATGGTGCACCGGCTCTGTGTTGACTGTCATCTTTAAGGCATAGTATGTAAAATTCAGCCATCAGGTGGCTCTAAAGAATACCAAATAATCACTAGTAGGTCAAGATGTAGAGACACTGGCACCCCATCCGCCAGGACTCTATTTAGTAAAAATGTTGCTGCATGAGGTGTGTGTATTGAACAGAAAACCAGAAGTTCCATTTACCTTTACAAAAACTTTACACAATAACATTAAAAAAGAGAACATTTAAAAAAATCTTCTGTATTGCTGCAGAAGATTATTGCACCTGTGTTCCCTTCTGTGTTATCTGTGTCTGGTTACCTTTTTTGTGTATTTAAACCCTGCTAACCCTTTGGTTCTTTGCCAGATTGTTTTTGTAGCTTGTATTATCAGTATTTCCAGCATTCCTCTTCATGTGTCCCTCTGTGTTACTGATTTTGCTAAGTATATTTTTGTCCTCTCTTGTGCCTGCAGATTTTGATACCTTTGCCTGATCTTGGAATTAACATTTTTGGGTTCTAAACTTTTGCTGATTAAGTTTATGAACTTTGAACTTGTCAAGCCATACTTTTGGGTCCTTCCCACGTCAGCTTTGTGACAGACAATGAACAAGTAAAGTTGACCTGGAGCACTCTTTGTGTCAATCAGGAAGTGAACTTTCTGAGGCATTTCCCTCGTTACATTGAAATTCGTCTTTGAAACAGAAACCTTGGTTTGCTGTGTGGGGAATACCCCTCATGGAGCAAGATTGTTGTCGAACAGTCTTTTATTGTAACAGAGAAGTAACACTGAAGGCAGACAGAGAAGACAGTAGCTCAATTCAACTATCTACTTGCGGGGTTGGAGGGTGGAGTATCAGGAGGAAGTTTGGGTGAGAGATTAGACAGGACAAATAACACACACCAATTTTAAAGCTGTTAGTGCTTCATTATTTTTTTTAGGATTGCTTATACGCAAAAATAATATCCAAAATATCCATTAAAAAAAAATATCCATTGAATATCCAACCTACATGTAACTTCACCCAGTTTAAGTTTGTAGTTCGACTGATCATCAACCTACTATGGGCTCTCATTTTGGGGGTTGACCCAAAGTTGTCAGTGGGGGAGTATACCATGTGGTATGATGTCCCAGTGGAGGTGGATGGTGTGGCTGGTCCAGGAGTAGCATACTTCCTGGCAGCCTGTAGAGACATTGAAACCTCTACTTGTTTTATAATGTGTTCTGACATTTTTATGCTCACCAATAAAAAAAGAACCAAACATGCTATTCATGAATTGCATTGATACTAAAAGAAAATCTCCTTTGGGCCGACAAGCTCTGCTGTGGCTCTGTCATAGTAGCTGATGAGAGCTCCCTAAGCTTTATTTAAGTACGTCGAGTTTCCAGGAGTGTCAATTTGCATGTTAGCTAAATATTTAGTTGCGTCTGAGAAATTTATATTCAACATTTATATTTATACTCATATTAAATATTTACATTCAAATTTAGCATTTATATTTAAATTTTCCATTTATCTTTAGACTTAATATTTCGATTTAACATTTGAACTTAACATTATATTTAGCATTTTTATTTATATTTATTACTTATGTTAAACATTTATATGTAACAGGCAGCACAGTAGTGCAGCAGGAAGTGCACGTGCCTCACAGCAAGAAGCCCCCAATGCTATCACCGGGTCAGACAGGGCCTTTCTGTTTGAAGTTTGTATGTTCTTCCTGTGCATGTGCGGGTTCTCTCCGGGCAGTCCAGCTTCCTCCCACAGACCAAAATCATGCTCATTAGGTTAATTGGTGACTCTAAATTGACCTTAGGTATGAGTGTGAGCGTGAATGGTTGTCCGTCTTTCTATGTGGCCCTGCAGTCAGCTTGTTACTGGTTCAGGCTGTACCCTGCCTCTCGCCCAAGGACAGCTGGGATAGGCTCCAGCCTCCCCCTGAAAGAAATAATGGGGTATAGGAAATAAATGGATGTATTTATATTTAACATTTATATTTGGCATTTATCTTTAGACGTGGCATTTAGGTTTAACATTAAAATTTATATTTAGATTAAACATTTAGATTTACAATTGTTATTTATATATATCTTACATTTATATTTAAAATTTATACATATATTTAGATTTAACATATAGGTGTAACAATTAGATTTAGAATTTACTTGTGACATTTAATATTAACATTTAACTATTTCAGATATTTCTAAGATGACAAATATTGCTGTAAATGTCCTAAAATGTCATCAGAAAAAAATCACACCAGCTGTTTTTACATGGTTTGAAGCTAAATGTGACAAAATGTTGCTCTTATTTTTAGGGTGAGCTGCTTTGCAAAAAAGCACTGCATAGATATCAAAACATCAAGGGAGAGTTCTTTCTCACGTGTATTGGCCAAACTGTCTCTATAAAGCTGCATTCAAACTCTACGATCAAAATCACAGCGCCCGCTGAAGTTGTGTTGCATGTCCATAAATACCTCATTTTGGTCACTGTCGCTGTGGCTTGGTGATGTCACGCCTGCTCAAGCTTCACCATGATCATATCATATATCATACAATAGGATGTATAAGCTGACATTATTCCAACTTTTCACTCACCTACCAACCACAAAACACTGCAGCTGATGGCCCTGCAGCAGCATCCTCTGTGAGTTTAATTTTTTCCACACGGATATAGATTGTTACTCTGTTGTCCGGAATAAAAATAGTCTGTTGGGGTGCTGGTTTGGCGTAGTGGTCAGCACCCCATGTACATGCTTCTGCTGGTCCAGGTTCGAATCCCGCCTGTGACCAGTTTGCAGAGTGTCTTCCCCTGCTCTCTCTCCCCCTTTCACAAGCCTATCCATTGTCTCTCTCCTATCAATAAAGGCACAAAATGCCCAAAAAATATACTTAACAAAAAAAAAAAAAAAAAAAAAAATAGTCTGTCACGGGCATCGTCACACATCGCTGATTGGCTGTTGCCGCACAACCACACACGACAACGCCTGTAAAGATCAACTTTTTCAACTTTGGCGACGTGATCGCCTTGAAAGTGGCCAAGAGTGATCGCAGAGGACACTTGAGTCGCGTTCAGTGTGTAGGCACCTATAGAAGGCATACCTTTAGCACCAGGGGAGCAGGAGGGGACCATCCCATTGAACCCAGGGCATTGTAAGGCATGCAGGTATAGGTGCCGAGAGAGTCCTCTGTCACCTCTGCCACACGGATGCTCCCATCCTCCATTTGGCTCCAGCCAGGGTACTGAGAACAGGGCAGGCATGAATTCACTGACCAGTAATAAAAATGTTACTTAAAGGAAAAGTTCGGTTCCTGCAGCTTTTACATTGTTTATAGAATGAAGAACAACAATATACTCACCCAGAAGGCTTTCCTGGTGCAAACGGTGCTTCGGGAGATATTTAGATCCAAAATCGAGCAGCGGACACCGATATAATGGTAGCCCGTAGGGCATAGATCGCCGCTCCTAAAACTTCATTAATCGTCCAAAAACTCATGTTTTTCACCGATATTCCGTCATGATCCGTTCCGGATGGTCAGCCATTGCAGTCTGTGTCTCTCCACACAGCGCTGTGTGACTGTACTAACCTCTGAACTGACGAGTTTGTTTATGTACCCTTCGCGCATGCGCAGTGCGGCTCATTGTTTCAGGGGAAGACCGGCAGCTACAAATCAACTTTCTTCTTCCAGTTTTGTGCAAAATGGACGAATATCTATTGGATGAAGATGTTGTGGAGGAGAACTTTGAATATGATGGACGTCCTTACAGTTTCGAGCCAGAGTTTACAGATGAGGAGCTCATAGAAAGGAGGAAGCGAAGGCAACGCTCCAGAGAGTACTGCGCATGCGCGAAGGGCACGTAAACAAACTTGTCAGTTCAGAGGTTAGTTCAGCCACACAGCCCTGTGTGGAGAGACACAGACTGCAATGGAGGACCATCCGGAACAGATCATGATGGAATATTGGTGAAAAACATGAGTTTTTGGACGATTAATGCAGTTTTTAGGAGCGGCGATCTATGCCCTACGGGCTACCATTATATCGGTGTCCGCTGCTCGATTTTGGATCTAAATATCTCCCGAAGCACTGTTTGGATCAGAAAAGCCTTCTGGGTGAGTATATTGTTGTTCTTCATTCTATAAGCAATGTAAAAGCTGCAGGAACCGAACTTTTCCTTTAAGTCTCACATCAGAAACCACAAAGGCAAACCATGATCATATTAAGTTTGAAACATTTTTGTTTCAAAAAACAGTACTTAGCTAGAACTGTCTCACCTTGTCTATCCGCAGAGGGAGGCCATCTTTCTTCCACTTCACCACAGTGAGTGGGGGGTTTGCATCTACAGGACAGCGGATGAAGCCGGGCAGCCCAATGGCCACATAGATGACAGATGGCATGTTTACCACTCGGGCAGGATCTAATGAAGTTCAAGGAGAGAGAGAGAGAGATTGATTTTTCAACACATCTTTATTAAATAATTTTAACATCAGTGCATTTCAGAAAAAAACGTTAATAAATATTTTCGTTAAAAAACATCTCAGTGTTTCCCCTATAGTGTATTTGGGAGGGCGCCCCGTCCCCCCAACAGACACACCCGCCCTGCTTACAGGATTCAGACCGACGTACATTTAAAAAAAAATCATATTTATTTTGATCAAAGTTCTTATGACAGAAATTCTTATCATATAAAAAAGCCAACTAGAATCTAATAAGAGTCTAATGTTGTGTCGCTATGGTTTTTCTTGCATTTCAATAAAATGCATTTTTCCTCTCCGCTCATAACGCCTCATCCTCCGCTCCTCTCGCACAACACCGATAAGCCGCGCGGCAACCAAACCGTCTCTCTACAGGCGGAGCCCCCCCCGACATGCAGTCTTTTTCAAGCGGCTGCTGACACCGCGGGCCGAGACGTAGCGGTGATTCAGCGAACGTCAGAACAGGGGCCTCCTAAAAGTGTCTCACAACATTCCCTTCCCTAAAAACAATTCAGTAGAAATGCTTTCCAAAGCGGCGACCGCTTCTGGGTCCTAACGCCGCGGTCAAAACCGCTTGCTGTGTGCTGCCTGTCCCTCGCTGAAATGACTGGAGGCGGCGCCTTGCCGCGCGGCAGTGTGAAGGGGAGGAAAAGACACACACACACTCACACACAGGCGGCGGAGGAAGGAGCGACCGTAAGGGTAAAAAAAACAAAAAGACAATTAAACAAACATGAATGGATGACCAGAAGTTTACCAAACGATCTCTCCAAGCTAAAATCTCAGTATTTTTAAGCCAACTGCCCTTACCAAGAAGGGAAGCACAGCGAGCAGTGTAGGAAACTTTCAGCATGTAGTTTCTCCTTATTGTCAGTCACTTGCTATAACTTTATTAAGCATGATTCATCTTCTCTCCACTTGCTGAGCTTACATGGTTTCATGAAATGCTACATTCTTCCTGTTTTTTTAAAATACTTTTTATACTTTATGCAGGGTATTTTAAATATTTTTGAGAATGTTGTAGTTGTATGAAAAAGGGCTCCATTGCCAGAAAAAGTGAACAAAAATCAGTGTTCAATATTTATTCAGATGTAAATGCTCTGTAACTATGATATTACGGAGCATTTTTGGCAGACTACGCTCCTTCCAGCACCAGTCCCCCCCCCCCCCCCCCCCCCCCAAGGCAATGAACCTAGGGGAAACACTGCATCTGAATTATCAGATCAGACCAGCTGATCTGCAAACAAGAGACTATTCTCTCTTACTTAGCACAGGACATTACCCAAGGTCCATGTTTTAATGAAACAGTTCAGATCTTTCATTTCTTTGTAATAATTAAAATCAATCATTATTCTGGCTTTGATGGTCCTGCTCAGCAGCAGAACCATGTCACAGTCCACAGTCCTTCTTCCACCTTCTTCTTTCTGCTCACATACACTGCTATCTTTGATTGTCCAAGAATAAAGTTCAGCAATTGGCATTTCTCTTTGTGAGCTTTCTTATACTTTAAACCAAGGATAAAAGTTTTTACAGAGAAAGTTTCATTAGCTCTGCTGAACAGACAGTCCAGCAGAGAGTACAAGGGAACCAGACGAGGACACTGACGCGTGGTGATGACGTCACCGAAACACATTCCTGTCGTCATGACAACCGCTGACCCTGGAGATGTTGCATCATCTTTCTCTCCTTCTTTCCCTCTCATCACTCTTCATCATTTTTTTTCTCATTTGGCTTGGGAATTGGCCTAAATACCACTGGTTTGACTGGGTAGGATGAGGCCCTCCTTGTCCGATTGTCTGCTTTGTGACAGTACAGATAGTAATATCCACAGAGTGTTTCGTGTGCCTGAGTGTTTGGCGATATGTGTGTGTGTTTGTTGGGCCATCTTAAGAATGAATGAGTGTATGTATATGTCCACGTCTTTAAGTGTGTGTCTTCTTTGCAGGATCTTGGTAAATTACACCAGTTACATTGTATATGGTATTTAATGAACTGGACAGTGAAGGAGATGTTGTGAGATGATCTTGGTGAACTCAAGACAGAGTTCTCCCAGGAAATGCAACCTTGTGTTTAAAGGAAAAGTTCGGTTCCTGCAGCTTTTACATTGTTTATAGAATGAAGAACAACAATATACTCACCCAGAAGGCTTTCCTGATGCAAACGGTGCTTCGGGAGATATTTAGATCCAAAATCGAGCAGCGGACACCGATATAATGGTAGCCTGTAGGGCATAGATCGCCGCTCCTAAAAACTGCATTAATCGTCCAAAAACTCATGTTTTTCACCAATATTCCATCATGATTCGTGCCGAATGGACCGCCATTGCAGCCTGTGTCTCTCCACACAGCGCTGTGTGGCTGAACTAACCTCTGAACTGACGAGTTTGTTTACATGCTCTTCGCGCATGCGCAGTACTCTCTGGAGCGTTGCGATCGCTTCCTCATTTCTATGAGCTCCTTATCTGTATACTGTGGCTCCAAACTGTAAGGACGTCCATCATATTCAAAGTCCTCCTCCACAACATCTTCATCCCATAGACATTCGTCCATTTTGCACAAAACTGGAAGAAGAAAGTTGATTTGTAGCTGCCGATCTTCCCCTGAAACAATGAGCCGCACTGCGCATGCGCAAAGGGCATGTAAACAGCTCGTCAGTTCAGAGGTTAGTTCAGCCACACAGCGCTGTGTGGAGAGACACAGGCTGCAATGGCGGTCCATTCGGCGCGAATCATGATGGAATATTGGTGAAAAACATGAGTTTTTGGACGATTAATGCAGTTTTTAGGAGCGGCGATCTATGCCCTACAGGCTACCATTATATCGGTGTCCGCTGCTCGATTTTGGATCTAAATATCTCCCGAAGCACCGTTTGCATCAGGAAAGCCTTCTGGGTGAGTATATTGTTGTTCTTCATTCAATAAACAATGTAAAAGCTGCAGGAACCGAACTTTTCCTTTAAGGTCACCATGCTCTCAGCCTTCACTGACCTTCTTAACAGACACAGGATGGACACGTCAAACATAGGGCTTAATACAAGACATTGACCAGGAGGACATAAGACTCACTGCCTTAACGGACGATCGTAAAAGACTGTCTCCTTTGTCTGGAATGGGTGATGACCAACACTCACTCCCCATTAAACCCAAAGGGAGGATACCCCCCTCTTCCTGTAATGACTTTAACCAAACTGGCCAGAGGTGACCTCTCAACCTCCTTATCAGCCTGGGATATTTGCATTTTTAAAGACAAATTTTAAATTCCTTCAGCCAGATTTCTACAAACCCCTCCAAAATCATCTAAGACCTTGTATACATATCTAAGCAATATGATAACCTGATGTGTTGT
Organism: Scarus forsteni; assembly: GCA_036419115.1. Lineage (NCBI taxonomy): Eukaryota > Metazoa > Chordata > Actinopteri > Labriformes > Labridae > Scarus > Scarus forsteni. The sequence continues at coordinate 1,308,615 of JAZDUH010000075.1, forward strand.
GAAATGTATGCTATCTGAGTCCAATCCCGGTGATTCTAGCCCCAAAATAAGCCAAACGAAGATCTTTACTTCAAAACTGAAATTCCCAGTCTCCCAGCAGGAAAACTTCAATGGACCAACAGTGCCACCCTGTGGAAGCACTGACAACGAACATTTGCAAAAGTAACTGCAGTTACTTAAATGTAACGAACTGTTTTGACAATGCTTGTGTAAAGTTTGTATGTTATAAGCTTCCCGACAAAATAATCAGTATCAGGGAAGTCTAGGCAATATAGCTTGAATAGTCTAGTAATTAGTAGTGTTGTTACATTAGTATACATATATAAATATATAACCTTTGAATCTCCTTTTATTTTGATAGTAAGTGTTTGGTATCAAAATATTCGGGATGTGACGATCTTATTATTGGTTTCGGTTATAATGAGTGATTCCCAAATTATAACTCCCTATTAGTAAAAACTTAAGCTTATCAAGTTTTTGAAAGCTTAGACAGATATCCGTCCCACTAGGACAAAATCCACACCCACTTTTGGGGTTTAAAAAGCTGAACGCGGAGCCTAGAGGCACTGCACTTTAAAACTTCCTCTCTTCCTTCCGCTCTGCCCCGACGCTTGATTCACGATCTTCCTCTTCACCCCTGTGACGTCACTTTGTTCCGCGTCTTCGCCTGCCCGCTGACAAGACTTTTTCGCTATTTTGCAAAGTCAGCAATTTTTGCCGTTTTCTAGCCTTAACTCAATTTCTCCTAAAGTGTTCCCCTCCTTTTTAATGAACACTCTGCCACCATCACTTTATTAAATTTCATTAATTTCGTGTGGCCAGCGAACATTTCTTTTGAATTAATAAAAGTAAACTTCTGAACGAGACGAGACTCCAGCCGACGCCGTGTACTCAGCTGAACAGACGAGAGCCCCGAAACTCCATCTGCATCCCAGCGCAACTCTCCACAACATCCCCACGAGCACCAGACGGGTCCAGACTGCCTCCACCTCAGCAGGCCGCTGCATCCATCAAACCTGGTGACTTCGGACTCGCGACAGACCAGCGCTACTCTAAGTAAGATCTCTCCTGAACTTCAGCCAGATGGGTTGGTGTAATTAGTCTCGCTCGCTCAATCAGATAAAACCCCTTTTTCCCTTAAAACGCTTACGAAATAGTCCATCAAATTCCTACCTCAATTCATCACTCAATATAACCAGGTCGAATACAGTTATACGTTATTCTAATCCCCACCAAAGAAGTGTTATTTTCTCACCTAAGTTTCATATCCTGCAAATGTACTTTTAATGCCTTTTTCTCCCTCGGGAGTGTATTGTTCTGTTTATTATTTCATTTTGTTTTAAATAAATTCTTCATAGATTTAAAGTACTGTTTTGGGAGTGTGTTTTGAAAGTCAGACATCCCTGTAACGAAAGCTCTTCCATTCAGATTTAAGGTTGATGAGAATAGAGTGTGAATTACTCACTCTAGTCCACTAAAATTAAAGCTAACCTGATCAATAAATTAATCAAGGAGTAAAATTTTGCCTATTTTGTATAAATAGGATGGTGCCCCGTTTGAATGTTTATTGAATAAATCAATAATTAATCTCTATAGTCATAGCAAAATAAGACCAAACAAATTATCACTACAGAGACGAGGTGACACAGTGTACTGACTATTATAGAAATATAAGCTGTAATCAGTATATTCCTGAGCAACTAAAACATTTAAAAAACATAAAAGATTGTTCTTTCTTGCATTTAAACATCAGAAGCCTGAACAAGCACCACAATGACCTTGTTGCTCTCCTTACAAACACAGGCTGCAACTTTGATGTAATTGGTTGTAGTGAAACTTGGTTGAATGATAGGTCATACACTGACATCTTAAATCCTAATGGCTACAAGTTGTTTACCAAGAACAGATCTGGCAGATCTGGTGGTGGCTTATGCCTATATATATCCTCTTCACACAATGTGACCACTTGCGATGATATTGCCATAGCAGACAATCATAGTGACTCTCTTTTTGTTGAAATAAGTGGGAAAGACAGGAAAAACCTTATAATCGGTGTGATCTATCGCCCCCCAGATGCTAATCTTAAATTTTTATGGCCAAACTGGAGGAAGCATTATTTCACATAAACAATAAAAACAAAAGTTGTATCATTCTTGGGGATTTCAATGTTGACCTCTCCAGGGATGATGCAGCTAAGAATAACTTTATAAATACGTTGCATTCTTCATCCTTCTTCCCTACGATTAATACTTATACCAGAGTCACTCACTCAACTAAGTCGGTTATTGATAATTTCATTACAAATATTCAAAATTCTGCACTTGTATCTGGAACTATACCCTCTGAGATTTCTGATCATTTCCCAATTGTACTATTTCTTGACTCTCCAGCTCGGCCTTCACCCACTCGCCATAGAATAAAAATAAAAATGCTGAATGAAGAAACCGCACAACGTCTGAGTAAGGACCTGCAGGCCAAGGCATGGTACAGAACATACAATTGCAGGGATGTTGATGCTGCATTTGAACTTCTAACTACAAAAATAACTGACTCTATTCAAAGGACTATTCCTGAGAAAACTATCATATGCAGCACAACTAATCAAAATCCATGGATCACTAAGGGCATATTAAAATCTATTAAGCATAAAAATAAATTATACAAAAAATACATAAGTGAACCTAATTATACCAATAAAAATGAATATATAAATTACAGAAATAAACTTACGCATATAATCAGAAAGAGGAAGAGTATGCAGAATTGGTAAACGCATCACAGGGTGATTCCAAGAAATCTTGGAGAGTACGAAACAAGGTGTTAAACAGAGGCCAAAAAAGTCCTGTGTTCCCTGACCATGATAATACAAACAATGTCACCAGAAATAGCAGTCTTGCCGACAAATTCAATGACTACTTTGTTTCCATTGGTAGTACCATATCCAGTAAAATCAATCAGCCTCAGGATGCCTCTTTTAAAGACTACTTATCAGGTAACTACCTGGGCTCCTTCTTTCTGAATCCAACTAACTGTGATGAAGTCTATAAAATAATTTTGAATATGAAGAGTTCAAACTCAGCTGGAACAGATGGAATCTCTAGTAAAATCCTGAAAAGCATCTCCAACATAATTACTGCACCTCTGACACACTGTATCAATCTATCTCTACTCACCGGAGTGGTGCCACAAATGGCAAAAATTGCACGAATCACACCAGTCTTTAAATCTGGGGATAAGAACAATCTGAGCAACTACCGACCAATATCAATCTTGCCTACTCTCTCCAAGGTGCTGGAAAGAGTAGTTTACAATAAACTCAACAGCTATCTTGACAAGCTAAACATCATAGTTCCATCCCAGTATGGATTCAGAAAGAAAAATACTACATATATGGCAGTACTCGATCTAACTGATAAAATCTATGATGCAATTGACAAAGGAGACTATGGTATTGGCATAGGGATGCACGATAAGAAAAATTTAAACCGATGCCGATAACCGATATTTAACTGCTTCTCATGGCTGATACCGATACCGATAACCGATAAGTTACTAATTTTATATTTAATATAATCCTTATATAGTCTGCAGTTTTTGCACATATGAAAATAAATGTAAGAGTGATGAAATGACATTTTAGTAGCTCTGGCCTAAACATTACAGCAGACAACAGTCCTGGCACTTCAAACTTGAATTTATTTTTTGTGTGATTAAGGCAACACAACAATTCATAAATAATAATACATTTTGAGTACCAATGGGATGTGTCATATTACACACATAGGCAAGTAGTTCAAACACAAGTAAAATTAAAGTAGAATCTGTGATTGCACAGTGAATTTACTTGCATCTTAGTATAGGCTTTTCAAAACTTTAGGCCTGTGGTCAGCTGCTATAGATTGAAAAAGAACAGCAGAAAAATACATTGTACATATTAATTCATTAAGTAAAAAGCACTGACATTTCAAATCACACAACTAAAACAAAGTGTATCCCTCAAGAAAAGGGTTTAACAGAACCGACTCATTTATATGCATCATATTCAAGTTTTTTTGGCATTACAAAGGAACACATCTCTTTAACGTAAAGTGCATGAGGATGAGGTAAGTGTTTGTGTACAGCTTAAAGTTTTTAAAATATGTAATAAATTAAATGCATTGACATATGTCAACCTCAACTACAAAAAACAAAAATAAAGTGCATCCTCAACAAAAGGTGTTTACAGAAATTATAAGCTCTAACTGCATAGGGCATCAGAGATTTCTCTGAAATGTTGTTTAGAATAAAACTTAAATTGATTTTCAATTTCCAATACTCAACATTTCTTACCCTCCTTCAAAGTACATATCTTTTCAGTTGTCACCCTGTCTCATGTATCTTTTCTATTTGTTAAGTGAGGGCATCAGTGGGAGATTTTTTTTTTATAAAAAGAAGCATCTCTGCTTTCTCACACCCAATTCTGTTTCTTTTTTCATCAATAACATTTGCAGCAGCAGAAAAAAGACGTTCACTGTCTATGCTGGTACATGGGGCTGATAGGTATTTCCTTGCGAGCGAAGCAAGGTCTGGGAACCTTGATTTGTTGCTTTGCCAGTACTCCAAGGGGCTCTCAGATCTGGGAATCGGGGGTTCTGATAGGTACCCTTTTATCTACAGTAGAACAAGAGCAAAAAACAAAAAAATATTTTTAATATTACTGTTTTGGTCTATTTTGTAAGAGACATTCAAAACTTTATTTAAACAACAAATTAATTACCTGCCCTTCTGTTTGGCTTTGGGTCAGCTCTTTTGTGATATCGAAGTTCTCTTGAAGAATTTCTTCATACATGTCCAGTAAGGAAACGTTGTTGTTGCTATCTGCCTTGCTCTTCTTCACTTTTGGCTCATCCACATTCGCTGCTGGTGCACTGCTCACCTTGGCCCGCAGGATTTCTGTTGCTTCCCTTTTTGTTGCCTGGTCAAAATAGCAATCCTTATACCTTGGGTCCAAGATTGTGGCAAGAAGAAACAGGGGCTCTGTTGTGATGTGACTGAATCGTTGCTCTATGGCTTGCAATAAGGTGCTCTTTGAAGTTTTAACTCCATGATCTGTTGTAACAGTCTTGTTTAACAGCCGTTTTAAAGCCTCAGTGGATGGGATCACATCAGCTGCAGTGGCTGTAGCTGAGCTAATGTTTTTTGTCAGCTGTTCACATGGGTTAAGTAAAGTCAACATATTTTCAATCAAAGTCCATTGATGTGGGTTCAGAAAAGCAGGTAATTCAAAATCTACTGCATATGCTGCAAGGACTCGCCTCTGCTCTAACAAACATCTCAGCATGTAGAATGTACTGTTCCATCTAGTGGCTACGTCCTGTCGAAGCCTTATCTCTTTCATGCCTAGTTGTTTCTGCAAGTCTCTAAGACGGGAGTTGGCAAGTTGGGAGTGTTTGAAGTGACCAGCTATCTTCCTGCTGATGGAAACACAGTCTATAATACTTCTTTGGCTCAGCACAGCCTCGTTTACTGCGAGCTGTAAAGTGTGTGCCATACAGCCCATGCTGAAGAGCCCACAGCCCTCCATGGCCTTCGTCATGTTGCGTGCATTATCTCTTAGCACAACATGCACTTTTTCTTTTGATATACCCCACCGTTCAAGCATGGTTTCAAAAGCTTGGCATATCATTGCTGCTGTATGCGACCCGGAGCACTCCTGTGCATGCAGCAAGGCTTTTTGCATCTGAAAGTCTTCGTCTAACCACTGAGCAGTTAAGCTAGGCATACTGACCGGACTAACATCAGAAGTCCATATGTCCGTAGTGAAACTAATGTGCAGTCCATTCTTGTCGATCAGGTTAAGAATGTGTGTGGCGACTAAATCATACAAGGCAGGGAGGGACACGTCCGAGAAGAAGCGGCGACTTGGGAGGGTGTAACGTGGCTCCAAATGCGCTACCAGCTCGCGAAAACCTGTGTCCTCCACCACGGAAAAAGGCTGGTCGTCAAGCGCTATGAATCTCATTACTTTGTTGTTTATGGCTGTAACCTTTTCGCTGTCTCGAAAAAACTTTTTACAGTTCTCAAATGCCTGCTGAATGGGGACTTCCACGGCCCGTGTTGTTGTTGTTGTTGCTGCTTTAGCTTTAGCGCTCGTAGCTGCTAGCGCGGCTGCTTCATACTCTTTTAATACCGCTTCGCCGCGATGACGACCTTTCAGGTGAGATATAAGATTTGTTGTGTTGAAGCTTGCTGTTTTCTTTCCTCCTCTCGGAATCCTCGCTGCACATGTTTTGCAAATAGCAATGGTGTTGTCATCTTCTGCCACAGAGAAAAACAGCCAAACAGGCGACGACATGCTGCTAACTCCACTGTACTTGTTCTGTTAGCCTAGCCGCAGGCACGCAGACACAGGCCAGGGGTCCTGCTAGTAAGGCCGGTAGATGACGTCAGTGGCGCGACACGAACTGCTTTCAAAGGCGTAAAGTTTCAAGCGAGCATTTTCACCAATTCCTTTATTTATCAGATGTATTTATCGGATTTAATTTATTTATTGGAGCAATAAAAATGACGTAATTTTTCCCAATATCGACCGATAATTTATCTGTCAGATAATTATCGTGCATCCATTTTTTTGGATTTGTCTAAAGCTTTTGACACTATTAGGATTGACATTCTAATCAATAAACTATAACACTACGGTATTACAGGCCTAGCACTTGATTGGTTCCGCAGCTACTTATTCAGAAGACATCAATATGTCTTCATTAACAACCATAGATCATCATACAAACCCATCAACCATGGAGTTCCCCAGGGTTCCATCTTAGGGCCGCTCCTTTTCATCTTGTACATAAATGACTTTGTCAATTCTGCATCCATACTAAACAAAGTGTTATTTGCAGATGACACAAATTTGTTTTTTTTTCCCCACAAAAACTCAAACACACTGGAACAAATCATAAATAGTGAATTAGTGAAAATAGACACATGGTTTAAATGCAACAAACTCTCTCTAAATATCAACAAAACAAATTACATTGTATTCCACTCCCATAAAAAAAGATGACATTAAACAAATTTCCCTTAAAATAAATGGACAAAACATTGTAAGGGTGAGCTCTACAAAATTCCTGGGGATGTACATTGATGAGTTTCTTAATTTCAAAAAACATATCGAAAATCTCACAAACAAACTGTCTAAATATGCTGCCCTGTTTTTTAAGTTGGGACATCATCTCCCTCTCTCCGCACTTCTCATTCTGTACAAATCTTTATTCGAACCTTATTTACAATACTGCAATATTATATGGTGTAATACATTTCCAACTCACTTAAAAAACCTTGAGATACTCAAAAAAAAGTCATACGTGCCTTAACATAGTCTGAATTTAATGCTTCCACTAAACAGATTTTCCACCGCTATAACCTTCTGAGGCTTAGTGAGTACAACTACCTACAGAATACCTGTGTAATGTACCAGACTGTCCACAAATTAAACCCTTAACTATGTGACCTTAGCCCAATCTGTGCTCCTCGGCACACCTATGCCACCAGGAATAAGAATCTAATTGCTGGAAAAAAACGAAGGCTAAAATGTACAAGCTTTAGCATTGTATGTAAAGGACCACAGATTTGGAATGAGCTTGATGAAACACTAAAAATGTCACATTCCATCTCCACCTTCAAGAAAAAATTAAAAATCCACCTTCTAGAAAAGTATGTTTAGTATTCAATGTGCTGATCAATATATTATATGATTACCTGTCTCTTTTGCATCTATTCATCTTTCTTAGCTAACACTGTTACCATAATTCACACTAATTCAATGTAACCAGAATACTGAGATGGTCTATTGTTTATTGTATGTCTATTTGTATGTTGTCCATGTTTTGAGGATATCTGGCCAATATCCTATATTCATGGAAAACCGGGCCCCCTATTAAAAGCTTTAAATAGGTTCCTTGGGGAGACCCCTTTCACACACCTGATTGTATAAAAAAAAAAATAATAATAATAATGAGGAATAGATACTTGTTGTATACTCCAAGTATTGTATTGTATCTTCTTGATGATGATGTGTGTGTGAATAAACTAAACCAAACACTCAGCAAAGCAGTTGATGATGGTCTCCACTGCCCCACAGAATGGACAGCTGCTCTGGACTGCAGAGTTTAAAACCGATTTAAAAGTGTTCACTGCTAAAATCCCATAGACAAGTCTCCACTGGAGGTCTGCCACTCGCTTGGAGAGTGGAGGCTTGTACAGGCTCATCCACTCTGCCCCGATCTCTGCTCCCAGGCCCAGCCAGGCCCTCCAGGGGGACCGGGTCTGCTGCTGCAGTCTCTGCCTGTGGAGAGTCCTCACCATCAGTGCAGACAGAGTCTTCCCATCAGCCTTCTGCAGGCTGGCCTCACGCTGTTTGTCAGGTCCTGGTCGGATGATGAGGGGGGGAAGAGTTGGTCTGGACAGGAGACGTTCGTCCCCCGGCCGGTTCCCCCAGCACTGGAGGGCCTGCCTGACCTGCCTGATGGGCAGGCCCTCCAGTGGCCCAGCAGTTGCTCCACGGTCCTCCTCGACCTCCAGCCCAGTTGCTCTGCCAGCTCCTCCATCTCCTGCAGGTCTGGTCCAGTTGGGTCCAGCAGGGCCCCCAGCGTATATACTTTATGAGCTTGTTGACCCGCTGCAAGGCGGAGCCGCAATGCTTCGTACTGCAGACGGATCCAGTGGGAGTTGACGCGCGTCAGATGATGGAGCAGAGTGGAGCGGAGCGGAGAAGGACCGGATGCGCATCCAGTGGAATACCCCAGTAAGACATGCAGGGCCGCAGCCACTTCCACCTCTTCAATCGGCCCTTAATGGACTCCATGACCCCCTCCCAGTTTTTCTTTAAAAACTGTTCATTCCCTAAAAACACCCCAAGATATTTTAAACCCCCCGTTGACCACGGGAGCCCCCCTGGAAGGGCCAGCCCACCCAGAGAATCCCTGTTGGTAGCAAAGGCCACACTCTTGGTCCAGTTCACCTTGGCTGAAGCTACTTTTTTAAAAATTTCAACATTTTCCTCTAAAACCAAAATGTCCCTCTGTGTATGTAAAATCACCATAATGTCATCAGCAAATGCTGTCAGCTTCACTGCTGCCGGACACCCTGGGAAAACCAACCCCCTCAGAGTTTTTCTCAGTCTGTACAGAAGGGGTTCAATGGCTAAAGAATACAGCATCCCAGAGAGGGAGCACCCCTGTCGTACCCCGCTCTGGACACAGAAGGGAGCAGCCAGACCTCCATTTATCTTCAGTATACCCGCAACATCACGGGACATAACTCGAACCCTGGCTATGAAATCTAGGCTGAACCCGAGGGCGGCAAGCGCCCTCCACAGGTACTGGTGTTCAATCCGATCAAAAGCCTTTCCCTGGTCTATGGAAATAAGACCAGTGTCGATGCCCAAAGAGATGGAGACGTCCAAAATATGCCGAATCAAAGTGATGTTATCACTTATCAGCCTGCCAGGCACACAGTAGGTCTGGTCTACATGAACCACCTCCGCCATCACCTCCCTGAGCCGGAGAGCCAGGGCCTTGGAGAGGATCTTATAATCCCTGCAGAGCATGAGACCGGCCTCCAGTTTTTTAAGTCCTGAAGGTCTCCTTTCTTTGGGAGTAGGGGGGGGGATGGCAAAAATATCATATCACGATTTTTTAAAAATAAAATCACGATCACGATTTTATCACGATTTTATCACGATTTTATCACGATTTTATTTTTATTTTTCTAGACTAATTTGCATGTTTGACAATTTCTTCCCTATGTTTAACATATAAAACCCTAAAAGAAAAAAAAAGACAATTAAAGCCAAAGAAACTTTCTGAACAGGTTTTAATTCAAATAGGGCAGTTTTTTTTATAAAAATGTGCAATAAGTGTGAACATAAAAGGTAATGAACAACACTATCAACATTATCTCTTAAAGTGCAACAATTCAAGACAAACTGCAATGTCTATAATCTGAGTGAATAATACAGCTGCTTTAGAACAGATTTTTGTTCAGACATCTTCAAGCTTTTATCTCCTTTTCTCTTTCCGCCATGGCTTCACGCTACATAACTGAACAGGAGATCCCACCATGCACTGCGCGTAATGTGCTACGACTGGCCAGTCGGGTGTGCGTAAAAGTCTCTGTGCCCACACAGATGATCTGACGATCTTTCTGCTTTATGAGATCATCCCCACGTTATAATCCTTACCGATTTAATATTGACGTATCACAGACCCCTATTTGGGAGCAGGGTGATAATTGCTCGGCTACAGCTCTGCGGTAACAGTCCTGTTCTGAGACTTTCATTGAGCACCTCCAGCAAGTCCTCACCCACCACAGGCCAGAAAGTCTTATAAAACTCCACAGGGATGCCATCAATGCCTGGAGACTTACCATTGGCCAGGCTCATGAGTGCCACATGGAGCTCTTCCAGAGCCAGGTTTTTGGTCAGGAGGGCGTTCCCAGACTCTCCCACCTGAGAAAGGCCAGAGAGGAACTCTGCCTCCAGCTTTTGGATCCTCCACCAGTTCTGATTTAAAAAGGTCATAGGTCATAGACACACACAAATTCAAACTTTACATTCTCATATGTAGCTTTAACCATTAAAATGTGTGCCTCCATGACCTGATGCACCTCTACAGACTGGGGATTAAAAAATCTGGAGAACAATATCCCCATCCCAGCACTGTTGGATAATTTGTGGCTGAGGAAGACCTGGCCTGGCCACTCCCTCTTCCAGTCCCCCTCATTTCTTTGGTCACTATGAGTCTCTTGTATAAAAAAAACATCCAGCTTTTTAAGCTGACACAGCTGGTACAGAGAGGCTCTCTTAGAGTCTGAGCTAGCTCCATTAATGTTTAAAGTGCCAACAGAAATGTTCACAAAGAGCCATAAAAAACAAAACAAATCAAAACAGGGGATAAAACACACCATGATAAAAGCAATTATTTATCACCCTTAATAAGAGTTTCTTTGGCCTTAGTGACTAGCTTTTTCAGTCTGTATATCTCTTGATCTGTAAAACATCCTCTTCTTTTTTAAAACAATTAATAGAGTTAATAAAGCCATGTAAATCAGGGAAGTGGGTCTCTACTTTCACCGCCCACTGGCCTTTGGTTTCAGCTAAAAACTTTTTGATTTTCCCAGTAGAATTCTGGGTGCTTCTCAAAGCTCCAAAGTTCCATCCTCGCCTCCTCCACTTGCGTCTTAGTCCCGCCCACCAGAGATGCATGCCAGAGACGCGAGGAAAAGAAGAGAGGAGACGAGGAGATTCATTTTAAGAGCATTGAGATGTCCTCTCCTCCGGAGCGTCACATGAAGCGACGTCTTTTAGTGATGACGGCATCACAGCTGGATATACCGGTCCGAGCGCACGGGAGAAACTGAATTAAGGAAAATAATGTAAACTCCAGGGCGCTCGACCGCGCTAAATTCATATTTACTTTTACATCGATTTAACAAGAATATGTACATGAATGAAAGAGAAAACTGTCACGTTTTCCCAGGCCCAGAATGATAGGAGTTTTAAATTGTTATATTGTGGCCACTTTGCGTTCATAAATAATGTTTTTATTCTGCTATAAGCACTTAAACCCCCCTCTGCGCATTTATATAGAAAAAATGTAAAGGCCTGAGATAACAATGTACAATTCACTACTTTCTCTCCTTATTTATGCTTGGTTAGATCAGGAACTACATAAAATATGCTTTTTGTTAATGAGCATTATAATCTGCCTGACAATGAGATCTATTGGGTCCTTATCTTTGTCAATGAGCATTTCTTTTTTTATTATTTATTATTGTCCATGTTCGCTGTTTGTGAATGTATGTATGGTCTGGGTAGACTGCAAAAACTGAATTGCCCTTTGGGAAAAATAAAGTTGTCTAATCTAATCTAATGTAAAATGTGTTTTCCTGAACAGACCTGTCCACTGTAGCAGCGTCACAGTTACAGACATAAGCACAAACAACACAGATAAATCAGGACAGACAACAGATGGAAAACCTGAAAGAACTGCCCCATGATAGTGTTCAATATTTTCTGTGATATCAATCTGTCCAGCTTAGAATTCTTTTAAATGGCGAGTCAGTTATTTCTTTGCACAGTGAAGAAAATAAAAAAAGAGATAAAAGAGACACTGAAGTTTAGTAACTGCTCAAATTTGAGGGAACATTAGGCCTACACATTGGCTACTCTGTGTGAAATGTGGATATACTCATTACAATGACTCCCAAAAGTTGCTAATTTTACTTTAACACTTCTCTTGCTCCATGATGTTTACATTTCACACATGTGGGCAGCTGATGCTTTACAGCCGGCTGCTGATACGTCACAGGGGGGCGTGTCTGTCAGTGAAAAGACTTCCGCGAAGCCTGCACTTGTGTTTCCTCGATTATACCTCCTCCAGATCAGTCTCCTCTCTCCTCTCTCCTCTCTCCTCTGAGCGCATTTGGCGCTTTGTAATGTCCTTCAATATGGCTGCTCACAAAGTACTTCCGGTGTCGCGGAGGAGAGAGGAGAGAGGAGACTGCATTTTGGCACATTGGGAAGCACCCACAGAGTCACTTTGTCTTTCTGAGAGGGGGTCAGCTCAGTCTCCCCCTCTTCTTCCTCTTCAGAGAGGTCCTGCAACACCTTCCTGGCCTTCCCTCCCCCACGCAATTTTCATCTGTTTTCTTTCTCTTACTTGTGTTGATATTAATATTCTGTTCATCAAACACACACTCCATTAGGATTACATTTAATGTGCTATCTTTGTCACTGCTCCTCTCCCCGACATAAATAGTACCTTGCTGGTTATTGTTAACCTCTCCCACAACAGTTTTCTCGCTCTGCTGGCCAGCATTAGACACCTCCATTGGGCTCTCCTGAGATCCCTCCAGGATGGAGGACGAGCCCGAGGTGCCCATCTCAGCCATACTGACCGTAGGCTTCACACCCGAAGCCCCGGCACCACTCCAATCCTGAAGCCCCTGCAACACTCTCATCGATCGCCGGTTGCTCCAATCCCTAAGCCCCGGCACCACCTGTTGGCTGCCCCGAGCCCCGGTGTCCTCCTTCCTAGCCTCAGGACAAGCTCGTATAAGATGTCCCTTAGCCCCGCAACCAAAACACTTCATAGTGTCAGATGCAACAAAAACCACATAGTTAAATCCCTCAATCTTGAGACTTAAAGAGAGGTTCAGGTGGCTGTCATTATCTTTAAGAAACATGACAAATTGCCGTCGGTGACACACAACATGTTTGAGTTTCGGCGATTTGCAGCCCAGAAGTACCACCTTAACTGGTGAAACAACTTGCCCATACTTTGACAACGCTTTGATCAGTTCATCATTTTTTATAAACGGTGGAGCATTTGACACGGTGATCTTTTTAGTCATGTTCACCAGGGGATATACCGGAGTGAACGTGTACTTAATGACCACGCCAGACTCCACTACCCTCTCTACTTTACTCACCTCATTTAAGAAAAACACTACAGCTCTATTCATTCTCGAGGCTGACTTTACGCTCTCACCTCACCCACCTCACCCAGAGCATAGCTGACCTCCTCCACCGACACGTCAGCACCAGGTAAGACCTTCACGGCGTGCCGGCGTGTTAGCTTCTATAGCTCAGCTTACTCGCTGACAACGGGCATGGTGCCCAGTTGTCCTCTCCTACCACCACCTACCCCCAAACTATTAACAAAACTCTAACTTAAAATACAAATAAACTAAACTTTCTTTCATAAAAAACAAAAATAAGAAAAACGTCGCAAAACGCACAGTCACTCTCAGCGCACTCACTCTGCTGCACACCGCTCAGCACTCAGACAGAGAGAGAGACAGAGAGAGAGAGAGAGAGAGAGAGAGAGGGAGAGGGAGAGGGAGAGAGAGAGAGACATGAAATTACATTTGTAGCTCTGAAAAGTCTGTGCATAATAATTGCAGCAATGAAAAGACACCAGATTGTTTCTGGGGAGCAGGAAGGTTGTAACACTGGATGTGGTGTGTAGGGGGTGCTCGCTTCTTAAATAAATGACCAGTTCTTTGGTCTTTGATATATCTTTAACTGTAGATATGATGCCTCACACCAGCTCACAAACTCACTTAACACTGGTCCATGCCCAATTTCATCCTGCATCAGCAAGCTAACTATGGCAGTATCATCTGCAAATTCAGTTATATGACTCCAAAAGGGAACACTGTAACAGCAGTCAGTATAAAAGATACATAAGAATGGTGACAAAGCACTGCCTTGAGCTGTCCCAAGTGCTGGATAGTCTGATTAAACCCACACAAAATGAGGCATTTTGTGTTGAATGTCACCCTGCCCTGCTGAAAATTTGAATTGGCTTCACCAAATCTCACTCCAAGATTTTTTGAAAAGTTGGCAGCCCTGGCTGCGGCTTTGGAATAGACTGGCAAGGATGTCAGATAAGACACTCAATGAAAAGAGTTTTAATTGGGATGTGTCTGCCCCTCATTGTCATTCCTGGGTCAAAGAATGGAAATCTGTCATTCTAACTACTATTATGTTGTTCATTTTCAAAATAAGTTAGTATGTAACATCCAGGACATTAGGCGTTATACGTTCACTAAATGCAGACAAAAATTGTCTGTGGATATTTGGTGTAAACTAAAACTATGAACATATTGTCTTACAACGAACAGTTATGATGCAGAGTCTGACGTGAAGTCTAATCTCAATAGGGGACAGATATCATTATCTGCACAGCTGCGCTCAGGAACTTTATCCTTAGGCATAGAGACTGGTAGGTTTAATGCTATTCCAGAGGAAGGCACAGTGTGTTTGTTGTGTAACGCTGGGTAAACTGAGATTGAGACTGATTTTATGTTTCACTGTCCAAATTATGATGAACTTAGGGATTTTTTTTCCAGAAAAATATTTTTGAATAATGTTGACTTTTTTTGGTTTGATGACTATGAAAAACTGTTTTGTTCTGTTTCAGAAAAAGAGCTTTTGTTTTAGCATATTTTATTTGCAAAGCTTGGGAGAAAAGGCAGAGTGTATTGTTAACTAGTGAGCTGAGAAAAGATCATGCAACTTGATAATTGTTGTGAATTTGTATCTTGGCAACACTTCAACTGTTTTTTTTTTGGTGTCTTGTAAACCCAGGAGGGTTGGGCAGTGGCGTAGTTTACGTGGGGTTGGTGGGTTATGAAAACCCACGGGCCCTCTTCACCACACTTTCGAGGATTTTTTGTTCGTTCGTTTGTTTTAATCCGAGGCGGAATGAGCGCAGCAGCTGCCTTCTCTGCAGCAGCAGGTTAGTGCAGAGTGTAACGTGACGTCAGACTGGGTCACTGTATTATGTTGCATAGTAAGGGGGGGATACCCCTGCCGATTTGAGCTGATCCATTGGCCCATTGAAATGTGATTGGCTCAGCCGCGTATTGAGCCAGACCGAAAACGAGAGATGAAAAAAGATGGAGAAAAGACAGATGCCGCCAGAAAAAGCCGCTAGTGGAGCGGAAAAACGTATGGCTCGAAAAAAAATTTAAAAGAAGATGCAGCCAAATGCGCCAAACTTCCGGATCTTTTCCACCACAGTGGGGTCCTCACTGGGGCGGAAAACATCCGGGTGGTGGTCGGCAGCAGGTAGACATGCAGGTAAACGTGCAGTGTCTACTGCTGCGACATGGTGCTACATCATCTCAACCACACAAACGCAGCAATTTCACCCATATAAATGGAGATTAATGGCTATTTTTTAACCGATCAAAAGTGGTTGTAAACAATAATGGTCCACATGTAATGAGCTTGCACTTAAGAGTGTTTCCCATACACTTGTTAACTCGTGATTATTATTATTTATTATAATTATTTAGTTTCAAATCTGCATTTGCTTCTTCTGGACCATTTGACTGTGCTTGCTTATAATGCTCTTCTGTGCTACTTTAAATTTTTCTGAACTCCACCACCGCCTGGGCATGACATTTCAGGCCTCAGAGCCATTCTGTATGATCAGAGATAATTCTGTGGTGTGGACAGAATTGTCTCTGACAAAAATATCCACTAAATACATCCATAAAATAATCCATATATGTGTAGTCCAGATAATTGTTCAGGGCACAGACAGAAAATCCATACATTATAAATCATTAATTTTCTATGTCAATAAAAATGAAATCCAGAGGCTTTATTATAACATTTATTATTAAGGATATATTGAGGGAGAGCATGAAAGTGACGCAGCATTAGGTGCACAGGCAGAGCGCACTTTCAGTCACCTTAAACTGATCAAGACTCATCTGCACTCAAAAATGAGCGAGTCTCGCCTCTCAAGCCTGGCATTACTTTTCATTGAGAGAGAGATGTCTGGGAAGACAAGGTTATTGATACATTTGCAAGAATGAAAAAAAGAAATACATCTCAAATAGTTGCAGTAATGAGAGGTTGTATTCAGTATTTTACTTTTTTCTTTTTAAATTTTACTTTTTTTCTGTCCTCTATTCTTGTGTGCAATGCGGCATGCCAAACATGCAGGCCCCTTTGACACATATGAAATCCCATGTGGAATACATCTCAGCTACGCCACTGGGGTTGGGCACTTAAATGTGCAAAACACGTCAATATAAACATCTATCTGTATGTGCATTTTAAATGAAATTTGACGGCACTGAAAATTTGATTTTGTCATTTTTGAACATGTATGATCTTTGTATTTACATTTACCTGACAAACATCATCAAAAAGTTTAAAAATTGAAAAAATAATTGAATTAGGCTCCCAAAACACACTTAAAACACAACACTGATCAGGTGAATTAAAGTATTCCCCTGTTTGTTCCCAGAAATTCCTGCCAGACCAGCAATTCCCAGAAGGTAGAACTGCTGGTCTGGCACATACATCATGACTTTAATGCATCCCCCTTATTTTAAATTAAAAGCCTGTAGTCATTCACGCAAAGGCATAAACACTTACTCACAGCACTCCTGTCTCCTCTGGAGTCCGTGTGCCTTCTCCTCAGTGTTACGCCTCTGATTCTAGTTCTGGAGACATAACAAATTTGAGCTCAGCTTGTCCCCCTGATGTATCTCTGATCCATTCTTAATGAAGGAGAAGCATCACAGGACATAAAATTATGTCTCAAAACAGCAATCAATAGGGCCAATCATAAAACTATCCCTGTTTTCACACAATGCTTTTATTCTTAAGAATTTAGTTCTTGATGTGACTCTGGTGACTTGCAAAGTTGTTTAGTGCTTTCCTGTCATCTGTTCACTCTATAACAATAGCTTAGATCATGAAGGTGATGTAAAGCACTGTTTAATGACATGAAATTAACTGGATTGTTTAATTACTCATGTATTTATTAGATATCCTTGCTAACCCTTCTGTCTGCCTTTGCATGCAGGTTTTCTTTGCATCTGAATGTCATTAATTTTTAATGTTAATGAGATTGTTTTATTAAAGCACTGCTCCTTAAAACATCCTGTATTCTGTACATGTTGAGAATTGAGATATAGTATTTCATAAAATGCTTAAAACTAGAAATTCTCACCTAAACAGATTGTAAGATTTACCATGCTCTAAGGCATCAGGATGGGCCAGGACAGGGTCCTGAGCAACCATTGTGAGAAAAGAAGATTGAGAGAAGCATCTCTGTTGCAAAAGGCAGAGACCGTGTTTCAGCACCAGCAGCATCACAACAGCCTCCACCACAATGCCCTCCATCACAACAGCCTCCATCACAACAGCCTCCACCGCAACAGCCTCCACCGCAACAGCCTCCACCACAACAGCCTCCACCGCCCCCAGCGAAGGATACAGCACCAGCTGCACCACAACAGCCTCAACCAGCCCCACTAAAGGATCCAGGCCTGTCATCAGTTCCACCTTCCCCCGGGCCCCCACCACAGGCCTTGGACTCGTCTGTGAAGGCCCCAGCAGAAGTTTAAGACCCGGCAGCACCCCTATCATCTCCTCCACCCACAGACCAGCCCTGGGACTCCCCTGCTACATCTACCCCCTCTACAGACGTATCCCTTTCCTTTTCATCTTCACCTTCCCCCATGGGCTTTCCCAATCATCTTGAAGGCCTGATCAAATCAGGGATTAAGATGGTTCCCCTCACCCCTAATATAGCAAGGTCAAGACTTGGGATGTATATCATTATGATTTTACTGATACCGATACCGATACTCCTTATCGGTATCGATACTTATCGATACTCTTATCGATACTACAACACGTCATTTTGTGTAAAAAATAAAGACTTTACGAGATATTAAAAGATTCAACCTTTTTTTTAATTACCACAAGGTAATAATAAAGCCTCAACAGAATAGAAATAATGCATTACAAATGCTTCTCAGAGGCAAAAAGAAAGCTAAGGAGATGGCAAAACCCCTTCATGCCACCCAACAGACTGCATGTACAGGCAGACCCATATATCTTGTGGTGCTAAAATCAATGCTGTAAAGATGACTACTAGGGCCAGGGCTCGACGCTTAGTATTTTCCCAAGTAGCACGGGTGCTACCAAGTTGAAAAATCTAGTAGCACACAAATATTTTTAGTGGCACGATGAAAAGTTACCAAGTAATGTGTTTTTCTTTAATACAAAGATATGCGGTCTTTCCAGACTTTCCAGCTGTTTTCTTATATGCCATGCAGTCAAGGGCATAGGTTTGATTTTCACATTGATGGGGACATAAAAGTTCTCCAGAACCCCCCCCCCCCCCCCCGCGCATGAGCTATCCAGACACCGTTTGAATCATAAAGTGACACAAAGTGACTGATGATCCCTCACTGTCCCAACGGTGCACGTCTGTCTGCGTCTTTACACTCACCGGCACACGGAAGAGTGCATGCCAAAAGATGGCGAGCGATTCAGGAGGCATTTAGATCAAATGCTCACGTACATCGGCTGCACAGCGAATAGACATCACTGACAGACAACAGCGGTAACAGCCTCACTTTAAATGGAAAATATCAGGCCTGTAGTCCACATCGTGGCTGCATCAGACGGCGGAGAATGCATCCTCATGCGTAAAATGGGGCTCGAGAGGGACAGCGCTGTGCGTAGTGGCATAATATTGGCAGGGACGTGTCCTAGCTGAGGCTGCGTTCAGGAATACCACCGGCCAAAACTTCCAACGTATTCAACACAAGAAAAAACATGTTTTGAACGGTCATTTTTCGTAGTCGCACGGGTGCTATCAAATGCAAATCACAACTCGCACTGTTATATTTTTAGTAGCAAATGCGAGTACCTCCTCGCACTGTCGAGCCCTGACTAGGGCTCTCACTTTATCAGGGCTTGAAGCAGGAAAAAGTCCTGTGCCTGAAAATTTTTAAGCAACTGGGGGGGGGGATTGAAACATGAGAATACACCAAAACAAAATAAAAAATGATCCGTTACTATAAAGTTGTAGTTGATTTGAAGCATTTTTTAAAAATGATATGCTCTAGAACTGAAAACTAACATTCTTGCTTTGCCTCCAATTGCCACAATGAACGAGTTCAGCTATGAACGCAATCATACAAATTTTCTGTTCACAGAGTGGGACTTGATAGGTGGGGGAGCCCTAAAATATGGTGTTGCAGCGCAGTAGGAAAAATGATGTAAATTATTACAAAAAGCTGTATAAGCCTTCTTGTCAACAGAAAAATACAGGCCACATTAACAGGCAATACACACATATACCAATCCAACATGGCAAACTAACACAGTGAAACAGCAAACTAACAGCCCAATACAGACTCAGACACGGCCTTAGGTGAAAACCACACCTATGCAGACACACAGGAGAGTGAAACACATGAGATCAAGTGAGGCAGAGGAAACACGGAAAGTTAAACTAACTACAAAGGCTACATAAGAAGAAAATATCTGGCATGAAAACGGGTCAGGGTTAAAAAATGTTAGGAGGCTATGACCCCTCTAGGGAGGTACGGGGGCATCCTCCCCCGTAAGAAAATGTGGAATATTTCGTATTTAAAAGCATCAATCTGATGCATTTTGAGAGAAACATGACGCAGAATTACAGGACAGCATGAATGTATAATAAAGCATCTATCTATGCATGCTCACATTCTGGTCACATAATGACTTTGGGAATTGGAAGGGAAGGGCCCTTCATAATGTTGATATTTTCACTTTGTTTAGATAAAACATACAGTGAAGAGGTGGATCTCTACAGCTCTGCCCTGAGTAACATTCACCATGTTAAGTCATCATGATCAAGATCTCAGAAATATTAACCACTTTAATTTGCTTAGTAAAAAACATAGAAAATAAAATTTTTGTGCAGAGAGAGACTGGTGAAAAAATGTTTTAAACATCAAAAATAAGAGCACTGGTAGATCACACATCCATAAATCTTAACGCACTATTTCCCATCATCACATGTAAGTTGTTTTCTAGATAACTCAAGTCAAATGTTCATCATAGGACAACCCCCAATTTATCTGCTAAGACAACAAGACATGTCAAGATCCTGAGAGAGCAGCTAACATTTACTTTATACAGCACACCAGAGTAAAATAAACTGTATGGAAGTTTGTCCGCTCAGGGCCTCTGAACACTGAAGACATTTTGCCACATTTTTATCTGATTTATACACCGTCCACTGAAAACAGCTCTGAGACCCACTGTTGGGCCTCGACCCACAGGTTGAGAGCCACCCCACTAACAGACTGCATTTGGAGCTTCATCCTTCAGATTGCTCTGATATCATGGAGAATAAGCGACGCAGGAAACCGCAGGATGAGTTTATTATTTAAAAAAGGTGAAAAACAGAGCTGGACTGCTCAGGACAGTTGAGTTTTACGGTATACACACAGTAATTCAGGACCGCTGTCCCGTGCGTCTTTACGCTCACTGGCACCGTGAGGAGATCTTTGCGCTCATATCTCCATGCTCTCGCGCTTGTAGAGTAAATGTTTTTATTGACGTCAAGGCTCCTTCAGGCCCGCACACATATTAGCAGTTCACGGATAATCTTTGGCATTATTTCCCGTTCATACCCTCCACCCCGTCTATGTTTATGATGTGCTCTGATTTATTGAGCATCTCGCTGCTTATGAGAGACCCATGCAGGCTGTTCATGATAAAATGCTCTGTCACCCGTGGTGCTACTTGAATTGGTTAATTAATTTATTTGAATAAGCCGGGGGGCTCCGGCCAGCTTTAACCCCTGGTCATCGATGTTGCCGTGTGGTACCTGTAGCGGTCGCTCCTGGTGAGCTCGATGTGTGGGAGAGAGAACGCATGGACGCTATGTGACCCGGGTCACGACGAGCTAATTTTTTTTTTTTCCGCTGCGGCCATTCAATAGTTTTCTGGAAAACGGCACACAAAAACAAGCTCCTGGCTCCTGTTTCGGCCTCCTCTATCCAACCCCAGCGCCACTTATTTTTTACTCCTGCTTCCCATCTTGAGGTTTCTTCGCCAATTTAACAAGCCGGTTTTGCATGTTAGCAGTATACGCCAAATCGGCTCTTCACCGCTGACGCTGTCCAAATGTTTAAAACTTAAGGCCCACCCTACTCTGCCCCTGATTGGCTAGAACGCCTTGGTTACCTTGAGTATCATTGGTAGTTGGAACTATATATCACATTAAACGACTGGTTAAAAATTCAAAAATATATATTAAAAAAATCACCAAAATATTCATACGCCGGATTTCTGGCACCCTGCTGGAGGTCTTCAAGCCCTGCTTTATATTAGATGGTCATATAACCGTTTCGAATATGGGGATAAATATCCATAACCGAATAGTAAATAAATATTCGAATGTAAAATATTGAGTGTAGCAGCACATCAGGGAGCCTGGAGCAGTGGACCGTTTCATCCAACAGAGGGTGCTGTGAGCGCAGCTTGACCATCAGTCACATCCGGTGCTCTCTTGACCTCAGTAAACAGAGTTCCCGCTCTGAGCGGGCATTAATAGCTCTGAATCATCTGAGGAGAGCTGTGCCGTCGGCTTTTCATCCAAGTTATACAGCGGAGTGCAGCGGCGCTTCGTCAAGAGTATAACCCCGTATGACTGTGTTGTTTTCGGCAGGGTTTTTACCGAAGGGGCGGATAATAGAGTCTCTGTCTCTGTCAGTGCTGCAGTCTTTAGTGTTAGCCGGGCTGCTAACTCTACCTGTGTTGCTATAGCAATCAAACAGCCCGCACTCCTTTAGCTTTATACTATGCGCGCGCTCCAAGTGTTTGGTGATGTTGCTAGTATTTCCCCCCTTGGACGCAACTTCTCTCTGACAAAGATTGCATCGGGCCGAGTTTTCATTAGCTTTGCTCTAGTGAGCTCAAACCTTCGAGCGCTTAGCCCTCACCGACATGCTTGAGCCGGACGGCGGTAGTGTCATAACTACGTGACAGTTGAAGAGACTTTAAGTACCGATAACGGCACTGTTTTTCCAGATTCTTAACTCATTAGCTGCCATTGACGCCTATGGGCGTCAATTAATTTATAACCGTTAACTGCCATTGATGCCCGCGGACGTCAAATATGTTTTTTGACGGGGGCGGCTGGGGAGTGATCTGGCGGAGCTGGTGTGTGAATTTCAGGCTTGTACAAAGTTTACTGACGATCTGATGCCTGTGGGTGGCAGTAGTGAGCACTTTGGATGAGTGATCGGCATGTGTGAGAGTGATCAGTCGGAGAAGAAGATGAGGGTGACAAGAGAGAGGATGGAGGAAAATTCGAACAGAGGCAAGCTGCGGCAGCTCACGCTTGAGCAAAGTATATTTAGGAGCAAAACGACGAAGGAGAGCGCTAAGATCGTTCAAAGTGACGACGGAGAACGCGGAAACCATGGAGAGGAGAAGACGCCATGGAAACGGGCGTTTGTCACTGCCACTTACGATGAACCCGGGCCAAGCGGCGAGAGCCGTTACCCACGCCGAGTGTCTCCAACGGCCAGCTCGTCTGATGAATCCGGGTCAGACGAATTTAGCGAACCTGACCCGGATTCATCAGATGAGTGGCTGCCGTCCGGTTTTGAAGGGAGCAGCAGAGGATCGTCGCCAGACGCCCCGGAAAGACGCAAAGGAGGTAAGAGCTAAATTGCTATCTAGCTAAAGTGCTATCTAGCTAACTTACCAGATATCAGATAAAAGGGGAGGAGGTCGGATCTCTTTGATCGATCAAAGTGATCCGACCTCCTCCCCTGCTCCCGCCTTGAATCCATGTCGCATGAGCGCCATTTTACTCCCACTTGTTCATAAATTGCCATACATATTTTTTAGAAACACATCTTTTGTCAGTATTGATGTGAAGGAATTGTCAATTTTCAGATCGAGCATCCAGTAGAGGCCCCACTCCTGTTAGTAGTGCGGAGAGGGAAGGTAAAAAAAGTGGATTTTCCCCTTATCACATGCAGCAATGAAAGATTTGTATTTTTAAGATAATTGTATTTTTTTCCCATAATTTGTAGGTCGTGAATCCAACAGAGAGGCCACACACACCCCTCCTATCAATGGAAAGAAGACAGGTAACCAAAAGAAAAATCTCCACATCACACGTAAGCAGTAGAAAAATATTTTTATAGTAATTGTATGTATTTCCATAATCTACAGGTCGGGCATCTAGAAAAGATGCAACTCCCACCCCTGCTGGAAGTGCAAAAAAGAAAGGTAAAAAAATATTCTTACTATACACTTAAGTAATTAAAAAATGTTTCTTGGAATTCATCTTATTTTTTCCATAATTTACAGGTCAAGCATCAGGCAAAGGCTGTGGGGCAGATTCTGGCTGGCGTGCAGATGACTGGAAACCCAATCAGTTCCCCTTCACAGCAGTCCCTGGACCCCGGAGAGCTGCTGCAGAGCTGAACTCAGTTCAGCCAGCTGATTTTCTGGAGCTCTTTTTAACAGATGAGCTGCTCCAACATATCGCTGATCAGACCAACCTGTACGCCAGTCAGTATCTTCAAGCACACCCTGACAGTCTGCCACACAGCAGAGGTAATGCCTGGAAACCTGTGTCAGTCCCAGAACTCAAAACTTTCTTTGGACTAAGTTTTCTTACTGGGTACATAAGAAAACCAAGCCTCGAACTGTACTGGAGTGTTGACGAGGTCGACGCTACACCGCACTTCAGTCGGACCATGTCAAGAAACAGGTTCCAGATTATATGGAGGTTCCTTCATTTTAATGACAATGCATCACAGGATGCAACGGATAAAATGTATAAAGTCCGCCCAGTTTTAGATTACGTTGTTAAACGGTTTAAAGAAATGTATCAGCCAGGTCAAAACATTTGCATTGATGAGGGAATGATGCAGTGGAGGGGGCGCCTGTCTTTTAGGGTTTACAACCCACAAAAGCCTGTGAAGTACGGCATAAAGTCTTATATTTTGTGTGACTCTGCAACAGGGTACTGTTTCAATATGCAGCCGTATGCTGGAACAGCTAGTACTCTGCCAGATACAGTGTTCTCACTTCTTGACCGTCTCACAGGCCATGGATACACACTGTTCATGGATAACTTTTATAATTCCATTGCACTTTGTGAGCGTTTACTGGGAGCACAAACAAATGTCTGTGGGACACTGAGGAAGAAAAGGGGGAGCCAAATGTCATCACAGAGCTGACAAAGACCGACCTGGGGGCAGGGGGCAAAGTCGTGAGGCATAATGACAGGGTGATGGTAGTGGCATGGCAGGACAAACGGCTGGTAAAAATGGTGACAACCTGCCATGAAGATAAAATGCAGAGGGTGGCAGAAGGGCCACAAAAACAAGGCCCCACACTTGAAGCCAGAGTGTGTTGTTGCCTACAACTTGTCCATGAATGGAGAGGACAAGTTGGATCAAAACATCGCCTACTACCCTTTCATCCGAAGGTCACTCAACTGGTCCAAGAAGTTTGTTGCCTATGCATTTTTAATGCTTATGTCCTCTACAGAGCCAGAAATCCAGCGAAGTGTAAAACCCTCCTGGAGTTCTTGCGCAACGTGGTGAAGTCCTGGACCACGAAAAGACATGCAGGGGAAGAGGAGGAGGTAGGAGAGCAGGTAGAAGAGGAGGGAGGAGTTGCAGGTATGAGGGCTGAAGGGGGTGGGGACTTAGAAGATGGTCGACATTCTCCCAGGGCACCTTATAATACCGACCCAGCTAGCAGGCTAGATGGACAGATAGGCAACCACAAACTTGAACGCCTAATGCCCACCAGCAAGAAGTCTAGACCATCGAGGAGGTGTAGGGTCTGTGCACGCAGGGAAGTGCTTCATAGACTACCACACTAAAGTGTGTTATGCTGTGGAAGGGTGAAACACACACACACACACACACATGCACACATACATATACACACGCACACACCATAAAAAGGGTAGGGGGGGTGCATAAATAGTTTAAAAAAGACAAAAGTTCTTATTTTCATAACTTTTTTTTTTCTAAGTGTAAAAATTGTATATGGGCCATTCTACCGAATTTGTCCAAACTGTGGTCCCACACTAAAAAAACTATGTAACAAAACAATTAAGAATTCAGACTTTACATATTTACTAAGATTCTGTTATGATCTATTTAACACACAAGACAGCAAATAGATAGTTATAAGCTAAATATTTACAAAATCATCATTTATAGTGAACTTTCTACTGGGAAGTGGTCGTCCCAACCCCTACGCCCTAAATTTCGACCTATGAAAATAATACTTAAAACAATTTTGTATTTTTTTTCAATGATGTTTTTTAAAATATCTTGTTGATTTCTTTTAAACCGCATTGAAAAGATTTGGATTTATTGCGGGCTTATTTTTTTAATTTAAAAAGATCATTCAAAAAATGCTGTCCCACGCTTTCTTGTCACGCCCGAAACACAGATAGTTTTACCACATAGGTTGAGCCTGTTTTTAGCCACACCCCTGCATTTTTGACCAGGCAGAGACTCGGCATCCCTCTACCTCATGGCACACTGTAAGCCCGGATAAGTTGAATCTACTCAAAAAACCTGAGGAAAGTGGTTGCCCTAAAAAAATTAAGTAATATACAATGAAAACTTAAGTAAATTAAACTTAAATATGTGAAGTTCTGGAATTGATAATACTCAAGATTTTAAGTTAATTCAGCTTGACATTAAGTTTATTGTACTTAAAAATAGCAATTCCAGAACTTCACATATTTAAGTTTAATTTACTTAAGTTTTTATTGTACATTACTTAATTTTTTTAGGGCAACCACTTTCCTCAGGTTTTTTGAGTAGATTCAACTTATCCGGGCTTACAGTGCATCATGGTGAGTAGTTACCTCTCATCATTTTGGAGTAAACGTGTTCCAAAATCTGAAAATCTGTCAGGAACATTTTTAATTGTCACTACCAAACACATATTCTCTGCAATTAGGTAAACTTTTGGAGGTTTAATGCAACATATTATGTTTTCATGGGTGTACACCTGTTCAAACATCCATTTGCTGGCCATGTGCTTAGTAGCATTTTTTAGTTATTAGCTAAAATTAGCTAAGATTGTCACAACCAAAACAGATGGTAGAGTTTCGGTTGTGACAACATGTAATGGTCCACTCACTTAAGTCAATGTTTGATCATTATTACCTCTTAAAACATGGAGATAATGCTGATTCATGTTTTATATTATAAAGCATCAGGAGAAAGCAACAGGGAGAAATGAAAAAAACACCAATATGGCAAAACAAAATATTTGAAAAACTAGACTTTTAGCCCAAGGGTGTCGACCACGTTATTCATAAGAAGTTGTTTTAAGTTCATTAAAGTTCTTGCATAACACTTTTTGGTGTGTGTATTTTTAAAAAAAAGATGTTTTAAAGGGACTGTGAGAAGTTTCTAAATAATTACAAAAAGTCTCACTTTTAGGTAGGTAGATGGAAATACATACTATAAGATGAGTTTAATAGCATCAAAATAGGTTATCTATAAATACTATTCCTTAGCCTTCTGGTCGGGTCGGACAGGGCTGGACTGGCCTGGATACTCAACTTCAGGAACAAGACAAATAAAACTAGAGTAAATTCATATTATTCTGACACGTCTTAGAGCACCAAGCTGTAAGTAGTGATATATGGCCAGCTACAAAACTACGATACTAAGTTTTCCAAAAATTGCTTGTCACACATCAAAAACTACCGCTACGTAACTAGAAAGAGATACATTACCTCGTTGCTTTGCATCCTGTAAGTTGTTGAAAAAAGAAGTTGTAAAGCAATGCAGAGTTCTGAGGAAGGTCTGAGTTTCATTCAATTAGCATCACAACAAACACACGCTTTGGTTTGAGGTGCGAGTTGTAGTCGGAAGTTGGAATTTCTGAGTTTCGAGTAGGAGACTACAACTGAAACAGGGGCTGCGGTCGAAAAGTCATTTTTGCTTAGGAAGGTTCCCAACGGAGTGAAACGAACCGGAAGTAGTTCGTGAATAGTGATTAGAGCTGTTCGAATAGTTTAAATGCATAGGAAAGGTGGCTCAATGCTTCCTTTATTATCTCCTTTAGCATAGGATACACCGGACCATCCTTTATGAAAGGAGAGGAGATTATTCTGTCCCACAATTCACCGTGGCAACAGCTTTTATAAACAGCGCGTATTCCGACTGCTTCCGAATTCAACTGAAAAATGACGAACAAATCACACAGACCATGTGAGTTACCACTGCTGTTCATCCTTTCTAAAGTTTACCAAAACCTGCCTTAACTTACCAGCAGTCTGATTCTTTGAAGAGAGCAGGATATGAGACATTTGATGTTGATTATGTTTTAAACATGGTTCAATATGAATCATTTGCACACCATTAGATTGCGGTCTTAACAATGTATGCCTTTCTTTCCTTCAGTTCATTTATTTTCATGCAGATTGGTGTTTATGTTGATAATGAGAGGACAGATTTATTTAAATCCTCACTTCCAACATCGGTTTTGCAGATGCAATTTTTTACCAGGCTATTATGTTCAATGTTGTCTGAAAGGAACAACATTGTCATGATATATGATGCATGATGCGTCTTTTGTAGTCCACCTTCAGAAAATTGTAGTTTCACAGCAGCAGTAACATCCACCGTCACATGATGATGTAGTGTAGTGAAAGTGTAGTCGGATTCTCTCTGTATGGCAGTATTCCTTTCCTAAGTCCTTTTGAATTCTCCTTTCTCCTTTCCTTAACCTCATGACGTTTTCCATCAGGGTTAAGGAAAAGTAGATAGGAAACAGTGGCGGCTGCTGGTCAGTCAAGGAGGGGAAGCTCATTTTTTTCCGGCCTACATCATAATTTTGTTTATTTATCTAAATGATCTGTGACCCTGTTTGGTGTCTTTTCCAGGGATTTTATTTCCCAAAACTCACTTTTGACCAGACAACACATTTTGTGACAGCACTTCCAATGAGCCAGCTCACCTTGTCATAACAGGAATGCTGAAAAGACCTGTTTCTTTTCCCCACCTTTTGCACTAAATCAATCTTAGGAGTTGATCTGCCCTGCTGTTTTACTCTAATTTTCTCTTTGTAAGGAAGACTATCAAATGGCTTCGCCAAAATCTGGTCTACAACATTCATACTATCTGCCATGATGTGTAGCTTGCTAGCAGCTGGAGCTGCTACGTGAGACTATTGACTGGCTGTGAGTGTGAGTGAAAGGGACAGAAGATCCGCATCTGCTCGTTGGTAAAAAGAAAAGTGGCAGGAGAGAGTCTTCAAACACAACGCTGGTCGTTTTTAAGAAAGATAAAGTCACTGGAGATCGATAAAGCCTCAGAATCAGTCAAGAACAACTGAATGTAAAACTTAGAAGATGCTGCAGTAAAGGGTGATACTTCAAGATCGCTGATTGGCTCATTTCACTGTCAATCAAAAAAGGATTCGGCCTCAGACAGATCATCCAATCATCACGCACAAGCTGAGCGTCCAGGCCAGCCCACTGCCTCATTGACCCCCAGAGACGCTGAGCGTCCGATGGGCGGGACAAAGCCCAGCGTTTATCCAATGACCGTCCAGTTTCCACAATGGAACAACCCACTCTACACTTTACTGCTGAAGTCTGAAGACGCTCAGCGTCCGGCTGTGTTAAAGCGCTGAGAAGCTGCGGGGATGAATGAGAAGGAAGTCGTGCCAGTTACCTATGATAAGTTGCTGATTCAGAACAAAAGATGAAGGTATTCTAGAGCATATTTAGTCAATGAAATGTACACACAGCAGGACATATCACCACTTTTTTTGGGGATATTATAGGGGAAGCTGAGCTTCCCTTGCAGTCTTAGAGCAATCGCCACTGATAGGAAAGGACTTAGGAGGTGACTATTCGACCGCAGCCGTATTATTGTTAGACTTATATTTACAAAAATGTTGCCATAGTGATAATCACATTCTTCATACAACAACACAGGGCGTGCTAACAACAGCTAACAATAGCCTGGTAGATCGGCATGTTTTTTTCCGACTTCAACTGGAACGCCGATAAGTCGGAGATGATGTCACTCCTAGTTCCGAGGTTACTGGAACACAGCATTACGACAGTTGCAGCGCGTGCTCATGGGTAGCAGAGTCTTAGTGTCGCCAGTAATAGATTCTCCTCATAGCATCTTTAAAAGCAATATCTTCAGAATGTTCAATAATTATAACTCATGTTTGACCCTCTAACTCCCAGCTCAACTGTTTGGCAGAAGTCAATACATTCAGGAATGTTTAATGTGTAAAAAAAAAAATCATTGCTTATTTGTGACAGAAAAAACTGCTTTAACTGCTTAAACTACTTTTTAATGTTACAGTAGATGCGTTGTGATGTTTGAGTAGGCTAATGCTGGCCTTCAAAGTAAATGTCATTTGATTGATTATAAACATTTGTGTTCATAATATTCCCAATGTAAGACATGTTTGAAGTTAATATTAAGCAATAAGGTGGAGGGAATATGATACAACCTTGCAAACAAAAAAACAGTGGTCACTACCAAAATAGTGCAGTCACAACCGAAACGGTGCAGTCACAACCGAAACACTGGGTGCTTTGTAAAAAATAAAGGATATTGAGTCATCAACTAACATTTTATAATGACTACTCGTTAAATGTATGTTCAATTTCATAACTCATTAACTCTGAGATCTATATAATCAGTGGAATTCATTTTACAAGAAAAGATTGGATTTTGATTCTGATGAGTCTTAGAAATTGAACTTTGAAAAATGTTTAAAATATCATTTTTATTGATTTTGTTGTAAAACCCTTCAAGAAAAATTTGTAAAAATATTCTTTAGAGGGGGCATGGAAGTACAATATGAACAGATTAATATAATACCTTTTATTTGTGTGTTGCTATGTTTCGGTTGTGACACATTTTGGGAGTAGAAAAAACATTTCAAGAACAAGCAGAAATTAAAATATGAATATTGACAGCACTATACAAGATATATGTACCTTAGATGTGGTACAACATATGTATGGACAAAATTTTGGGAAAGAAAACACTTAAAAAAAAAAAAAATTCCAACCCTGCACTTTGGACAAATTCGGTAGAATGGCCCATATAGTTCTTACAATCAGTTATTGTTGTAAATAAATTGTTATTTTGCCATCAAAAACCCTTTTCTCAGTGATTTTTTTTTGTTTTATAGAAGAAAATCAATGTTCAGATGTTTGAGGTGTCACTCCAGCAAAATATATTAGCATCAAAGCCACTGCTCTGCTTGAAATGTTTCTTTTTACAAAAAGCTCTTTTTCTCAGGTTTTTGGTCAAAAAGTGGTGTTTTTGGTGAAATCAGCCTACGTTCTACTTCCAATTACTCAGGAACAGAAAATGTTAGAAACAAACTTTTTTTTACTGCTAAAAGATGAGAATCTATTCTTTCTTTTGGTGGTTTCGGTCTTTGCACTGTCATAGAACATAGTATTCTGTGAGCCTTGAAAGATCAGTCAAAATGCTCTAAAATGGCTGGCAATATGCGGCTCTCTGCTCTGAAAACAGCTGGCAGTCAATGAGTTAATGGTGTTTGGGTGCCGACCCAATTAGGGACCAGTACATGAAAGTAATGGTCCATGGTATACATCCCTAGTCAAGACTGTCACTAACTATTCGAGACTCTTCTCCGTAACTGTGCCCCTCAGGAAATTCAACTCTCCCTCACAAACACAAGCTCCCCCAGCTCCTCCTCCTCGGCTCTTATCTGGTCCATAACCCAAATCCCCCCCTGCTCGTCCTCCTCTACCTGCCCCCAGAGATGGTATCCCTAAGAGACAGGATGCACAGGGCCTCTGCTGTCCCAGGACTAACAGTCATGATAAAGGTAATATCTGGGGCCCAGTGAGGAAACATCATTTTCCCCTAGAGCCATATCTACCGTCACACCACATAGACTAGATTATAGAAGGACAGTTAGACTGTCCAATCAGAGAAATTTAATCCATTTCCCTTGTAAGAAGATAATGTCCAGTCCTACTGAAACTAATCTGAAACTTGCTGTGCTCAATGTTAGATCCTTGTCCAACAAATCATTTTTAATTAACAGTTTAATCTCTTCTTATAATCTTGATTTTATGATTTTAACTGAAACTAGGACTGGGCAATATATCGATTTTATTGATTAAGTTGAGTTTTTTGTTGCGGACAATTTAAAAAATAATACATTTGAGTTTTCACTTCTCCGCTTCTGGCGCACCTTTTGTCCCACGGGAGCTTCCATAGCTTTCCCCCTTAACCCTACCCCTTGTTTCCTTCATGCGCACGCATCACACAGCAGCAACATGGCTAACAAGTAGGGCTGGGACGATTCACTTTTCTCACAATTCGATTTATTGTGATTTTTTAGGTGCCGATACGATTTAAATTGCGATTCTACGATATTGCCGATTTTTGCAATCCTTGGTTAGCTCTTTTAAAACCAGTGAAAAAGATGAACAGTGACGATGCCTACAGACTATATCAGGAAAAATACACAACACATGTGAGTCTGTATTTTGGACTTATTCAGCAATATATATTAAAGGAACACTACACCCAAACATCGATTTGGCCTCATTTTCTACTCACCCTCATGCTGAACAACACTGTCGAGTAGTTTTGGAACATCTAGGATGCAGCCGGAGATCTGGGGGCATACTCGCTGTCCACTGCCATTGATATATCATGACTTAGATACGAGCCTGAACGAACAGTGTCCTTAAAAGTCCACAAAAAGTCGGCAATATTCCTCCATACTGCTCGTGCGCAGTAATCCAAGTGTCATGAGCGGGTAACATCCACCATTTACTCGAAACGACATCATTTAGCACGTGTTTATAGCCTAAACAGCACCTCTTCGCATTTCTATGATACACCTAGGGTGCCTACGGGAGCCGCGGCTGACCAAACCAAACGAATGCGCACTCTGCAATAACTAGGAGCGTAGAACAAGAAACAAGAACCCAAAAAATCCCACATTCTGCTGACCCCTCTTGTGTCTGTCCACGGCTCCGTTGCTCACAGCAGAATGTGGGATTTCTTGTTTCTTGTTCGGGCTCGTATCTAAGTCATGATATCAATGTCAGTGGACAGCGAGGATCCCCACAGATCTCCGGCTGCATCCTAGATGTTCCAAAACTACTCCACAGTGTTGTTCAGCATGAGGGTGAGTAGAAAATGAGGCCAAATCGATGTTTGGGTGTAGTGTTCCTTTAACCAGCTGTTTATGCTCCCTCTCTTCAAAAGCCTGGATTGCATATAAAAAGTGGCTTATTATCCCTTCAGGCAACAGAGTTTTTTCAAGAAATATTCAATTTTGCTATCAAGATTTAAAAAGGCTATAGTTTCAAAGTGGTTAGTTTTCCCAGCCATCGTCATCGCTGTAATTTACGGGCCGAGCATGAACGCCTCTGCTGCCTGCACTGTTTACCCCCGGCTTCTCCCTCGTTTGACCAGAGCTCTGCGGTCTCATTCTCCGCTAACACCGTCACTTTTCGCGGTGTTTTGAGCTTCCCTGCATCCCAGACCATGTACCCTCTTCGGTAGTCGCCGGCCATGGAGAGGAAAAGCTCTCGGTATGTACTGCTCCGGGACTGTAATGGCGCGCGGAGCCGCTCCCGCTGCGCACACTCGCTGCCAGTTTGGTTCTCACTGGACGACTGACCGTCATCCTCAGAGAGTAAATATTCCTCAGATTCAGAGTCAGACAGTACTTGACAAAGTACTCTCGGCATCGTGAGTACTCTTACTAAGTCCCTATCACTCTGTGTCTCTCCCTCTGCTCCGCTCCACAGCCTCTACAGCCACACTCGCGTCCCTCGGTCCGGTGTGTGTGTTTTAAAATACATATACGCCAAAACTTTGAATAGAAACCTGTCACCTGTCCACCATCTGCTGGTAAAAAGTAGGAACACTATTCAGCACTATTTTAACAGCTATGGCCTGTTTTATCCAGCAATGTCGCTTGCCTCAATTTGGCGACTTTAGCTCCTATAGTGTGTGTGTGCGTGTGTGTCTGTAGGGGGGGGATACCGATATTTGAATTTAAAAAATCGATTTTAAAATCGGCAGACAAAATATCGCGATACTTAGGTGTATCGATTTTTTCTCCCACTCCTACTAACAAGGGCGAAAAGTTTGCTTCAAAGAAAGAATTAGTATCGTCGGTGGTTTGGAACTGGTTTGGGTTTGCGGTGACAGATGTGGAACAAGTGTTTGCACGCTGCAAAGTTTGTCTGAAGCCCGTTGAAAGAAAAGGCAGCAGCACAACAAACTCATTTCTAGGGCTGTAATCAACCAAAGAAATTGTTGGTCGACCAAAACACAGCACTACAACAGACACTTTTTTTTCTGCTCGACCTTTGAGGCATTGGCAAGTTCATATAATCCGCAGCGATGTTTCTTCCCGTGTCCGCCTCTCCTTTTTTACCTTTCTCAAGCAGAAGACTCTTTGCTTTCCAGTCTTCATCAATGAAATGGGCAGTCACTGTCGTATAGGACTCCATTTGAAGAGACGTACACAACTGTTATCTTTATCTATTAACTCCGAAGCTTTCTCTTTTTTCCTCCCTCGTATTTTGCCGTGAGCGCATGCGTAATTGTCTGGCGCGCCGGCACTGAATATCCAGGTTTCAATGTTTTTCTTGGCCTTCTGTTACGCACCCGTCTAGGGGTAAGGCATGTAACAAATTTACAAGGGTAAAAGGGAAAAATCACTCTCGGTCTCCAAAAATATAAACAAAGCAATGATCAAAATTTTCACAATTTATTTACAAAACCAAAATTCAAGCCAAAGGCAGAAATGTATTTACAACAAACAAACTAAAAAGCCGAGTTATACAAGAAGAAAACGGGTACAAAAACAAAAGGCAGCAAAGGCTGGCTCACAAAACAAGGATTTACCCAAACACAATTAACACACTATCTAATACAATACCACTACCAAACAACTAGCAAATCACACAGATCATGAAATTCACAATAAAGATGTTTGGAGGCCGACAGGGATTCAACAACTGCTGTCAGAAGAACGCCAACTTCCATCTGCTCCCTGCGGCTTTTTGAAGTGGTAGCAGTTGCTCTGAGGCCAATGGGAGGGCTGCTTCTCCCTCAGTCGATCGGTTCCCTCCGCCAATCGAGCCGGGGCACCTGAGCGCTGCTTCCCAAAGATCGTCTCTGAAAGCAGAGCACTCACTCACACAGGCACACAAACACACACACTCACAACATACCAACAGGGAGAGCAGCTCCACAAATATCAAATATTTCAAGAAACGGCCAGGGCCGTAACACCCCCATTCCTAAAGAACAAACATATTTTTCTCTAAATTGTTTGTTACAATAATACAAAAACACCAGTCCAATTTATTGCTCTAGACAGAGCATCAGCAAGAATATTGTTACAACCTTTTTTGTGCTTCATCTCTAAATTGTAATCCTGCACCAGCAGGGACCACCTCATCAACCTTTGGTTGGCATTTTTCATCTGCGCCAGGAAAACAAGGGGGTTGTGGTCTGTGTAGACCACAACTGGCAGAGAGCTGGAGCCGATATACACCTCAAAGTGTTGGTGAGCAAGAAGCAGAGAGAGGACTTCTTGCTTGATGGTGCTGTACTTGGTCTGGTGTCGGCTGAACTTTTTAGAAAAGTAGCTAATTGGATGGTCGACGCCACGCTCATCCTCCTGCAGCAGGACCGCCCCCGCACCTCTAGCGCTGGCGTCGACCTCCAGCTTAAAGGGGCGCGTGAAATCAGGAGCGGCCAGAACAGGTGTGCTGCACAGGAGCGCTTTGGCAGCTTCAAAGGCCTGCTGACACTCAAGGGACCAAACAAAAGGTTTACTAGCACTGGTCATATTAGTCAGAGGTACCACCACATCAGCAAAATTCTTACAAAAGCCCCGATAGTATCCTACCATCCCCAGGAAATGACGCAGCTCACTTCGAGACAGAGGAGCAGGATAGTCGAGGATCGCCTGGACTTTGGCTGCGACAGGATGCACCTGACCTTGGCCCACCTCCTTGCCTAAATGGGTCACAGTGGCCCAACCGAACTCACATTTGGCCAAATTCAAGGTGAGCGAAGCATTTTGGAGTCTCTCAAAAATGACTCTGAGCATGCTCAGATGCTCAGACCAGCTGCCTGAATAAGCCACGATGTCATCGAGGTACACCTCACAATTTTGAACACCGGACAGAACTTTGTGCATCAGCCTCTGAAATGTGGCAGGAGCTGTTCGGAGACCGAAAGGCATAACGGTGTACTGGTAGAAACCATTGGGGGTAACAAAAGCGGATTATGTGGTTCCAACCACATAATCTGTCTCGCTCAATTTTTCCTGCACCACATACGGGCCAGAAAACTTTGCCTGCAGGGAGGAACCAGAGATCGGGAGGAGAACCAAAACTTTATCTCCAATTCCAAATTACCTTTCCCACACTCTTTTTCATTTTTCTTTGAGACATCGATAACGCGCTACGCGCAGTGTCACAGACTTTATGCAGATGCTCCCTAAAGAGCTCACATAATCGAGCACATTCTGAGCCAGAGTGCCTGAGTCGGACAGTTACTTCTCACGGAGCCACCGCAGAGGACCTCGCACGGTGTGGCCAAACACCAGCTCAGCGGGACTGAAGCCTGTGGACTCCTGCACACTCTCGCGCGCAGAAGAAGAAGGAAAGGTAATCCCTCATCCCACTCCTTCCCGGAATCGAGACAATATTTACAGAGCATGGATTTCAACGTTTGATGAAAACGCTCGAGAGCGCCCTGACACTGAGGATGATACGGACTGGATTTATGGTGCTTAATGGACAAAGTGGACAATACCTGAGCAAAGATTTTGGAAGTAAAATTGGTACCTTGGTCAGTTTGTATGGACTTTGGCAGGCCGAATGTGGAGAAGAAATTTACCAGTGCCTTCACTACGGCTTTGGCTTTAAAGGAACACTACACCCAAACAACGATTTGGCCTCATTTTCTACTCACCCTCATGCTGAACAACACTGTGGAGTAGTTTTGGAACATCTAGGATGCAGCCGGAGATCTGTCCTATACTCGCTGTCCACTGCCATTGCTATTTATGACTGTAATCCAAGTGTCACAGGCGCCCATTATTTACTCAAACGACATCATTTAGAAAGGTCCCAAGAAAGTCGGCACATTCTGCTGACCCCTCTTGTGTCTGTCCACGGCTCTGTTGCTCACAGCAGAATGTGAGATTTCTTGTTCTACGCTCCTAGTTATTGCAGAGTGCGCATTCCTTTGTTCATCATGGAAGTTATTATTGTAGAGCAGTAGTTCATTGTTCATAGAAACGGCTCCCGTAAGAGGCACCCGTAGAAGTATCATAAAATGCGAAGTAGTACTTGAGCTATAAACTGTGCATAGATGACATGTTTAGTAGATGGTGCGTGAATACGAAACTGTTTGGGTGTAGTGAAACAAGCATCAGGATTGCCTCGGGGTAACAGGTACTGATGTCCTGACTTTGTTTTGGGAAGCGGACCGACACAGTCGAGGATTATGTGACCAAAAGGCTCACCAATTGCGGGGATTGGATCTAACGGAGCGGGAGGAATAACTTGATTTGGTTTACCACTTACTTGGCAGACATGGCATGAGCGGCAGAATCTGGACACATCACCTTTTAAACCTGGCCAAAAGAAGTAACGCAGGATGCGGTGGTAAGTCTTTTTTATTCCTAAATGACCAGCAAAACTGTCATGTGCAAGGCTGAGGACTTGTGGGCGAAATTTTTGTGGCACAACTAATTGTTGAAATGAGTTCCAACCCAAATCACCAGACCAAGGGAAGTACGTGCGCATTAACACACCATCATTAATGCTGTACATAGAGGGGCAGTCGGCGCTTGCACTAGCAGCAGATGAAAAACAGCTTACCAGAGATGAGTCCGTCTGCTGTGCGAGGATGAACTCAGTCCCATTAACAACAAAAGACAGGTTTGCATCAGCAGGCAGCAAGTTTTCAGTGTCACATTTTTCAGATTTTTTAACAGGAGTTTCACTTTTACAGTGTTTTCATCACAGAACATGAATGAATCAGACAAATCCATAACATCAGCGTATTTGCGCGCCTGAGCGCGAGTGACGGCACAAGCCGGAAAAACAGAGGACGGTCTGACAGCAGCAGGGATAGTGATAGGCATATTCACAATAGGATTGTCAATCACCTCAGGGTTCGCAAAAACTTTATTTCCCGCAAGATCATTTCCTAAAATGAGCGCCCCACCGCGCACAGGTAAACGAGAGCGAATGCCAATTTTTACCTGGCCGGAGACGAGAGGAGAAACAGAGTGTGCAGCGGTGCTCTTAACACGCTCATTTTAACTCCCCAGAGGAGAGCATCTGAACCGCTGAAACTGAAACTGCACAACGCTATTGGTAAGTCTAACAAAAAGTCAAATAAGTTAATCACATTTGGTGGTCCTCATCCACTATTTTAAAAATTAACACTGTTTCAATAATTTATGTTTAAAACACTTTCAATTAAGTGCTGTACATGTGTGTGAACCCAAAAAGAATAATCAAGGTGGCAAATATTAGATTTGTTTTTCATCCATAAAGCCACAGTCATTATAAATGGATTATTTTAAATGCTTTCATATTTCTCTACAAAATGCCCATGTACATATAATAAACATATACTGTTTGTGTTTGTATGCTTAAGTGTTTGTGTCTTTCTAATCTTTAGATGGATAAAATTTTGAATAAACTGAACAAGAGAAAAACATTTTTGACATGTAGACCAGTATATTTCCCAATAGTGATGTGTCTGTGTTTTATTCCTCTCATTATCCAGAGAATGGTGTTAAGGATCCTTGCATAGATCATGCCATCTGAGTTTGGAAAAAACGAAGATAGTTGGGAGAAGCACAGTCAGAGCTTGACCTACCCCCTCATCAGCTAACAACAGAGTCCCCAACCAGGTGGGGCTCTCGCCAGAAAATGATAGAGTGATTTCTGGAACAGGAGAAGGCTATAGCCTGTGTCCTGACCCCAAGAGGAAAAAAACTTTAGCAACCTTCTTCAAGAAGAATCATGCAACAACCTCTGACCAGTCAGTAGCAGTTAAGATAGAGACTGAACTTGCAACCTATCTGCTATCGTCAGAGGCAGACCCCGACACTGATTCACTTCAATGGTGGAAGAGCCACGAATCCAGCTTGTCAAGGCTCAGTAACCTAGCCAAGAAATACCTCTCTATCCCTGCAACAAGTGCCCCATTTGAGCGGGTTTTCAGTGTGTGTGTGTGTGTGTGTGTATGGGGGGGGGGGGGGGGGGGTTACATGCAGCAGGGCATGCCTGAAGCTGGAGGCAGTGGACAGGCTGGGTTTCCCTTCCAAAAATGTATAAAAGATATGGACAACAAGCACAAACCTCATGTTCAGCACCTCAATCAAAATGTGATGTTTGTTTTGTTCATATATTCAGTGATACAAGTGGCACTGTTTATCTTTTAAAACAAAGTCTGAACAAAAGTTTTAAGTTTGCACTTTATCAATCTCAGTGTTAGAGTTGATTCACTATTTATCTGCATTTAATGTGCTTTGCAAATTTTTTGTTTACCGAAGTATTCAAGACATTGCTTATTCTTCATTTAGTATTTTGAAAATTGATGCAATGCAAAGTGCAATTTATACCTGTTACAAAGAGCAACTTTATAAAAATTTTGAATTTTGCCATGAGTAAGATGCAGTGCATGTTCATGCCATGCCATGCCATGTAAGTTGTGGCATTATTTAAAGCAAGACAATAATAATAATAATAATAATACATTTTATTTCAGGGCGCCTTTCACAACACTCAAGGTCACCTTACACGAGTCACAAGCAAAGAGCACATCAAATATAAATAAAAAGCACATTAAAAGCAGGCATAAAAAGTAGGTATAAAAAGAAACATACAATACAAAGACAGCACAAATTATCAGAGGGAGTATGAAAGTCTGAACAGATGAGTTTTAAGTCTGGTTTTAAAGAGCGGTAAGGAGTCAGTGTTGCGGAGGTCAGGGGGGAGTGAGTTCCATAACTGGGGAGCCGAGCGGCTGAGTGCTCGGCCCCCCATGGTGCTGAGGCATGCAGATGGGGCAGAGAGGTGGATAGAAGAAGAGAAACGAAGGGTACGGGCAGGTACAGAGATGTGAATAAGGTCGGAAAAGGTACAGGAGCGAGGTTGTGGATGGTTTTGTATGTGTGGAGCAGGATCTTGTACTGGATGCGGTGTGTGATGGGGAGCCAGTGGAGCTGCTGCAGGATGGGAGTGATGTGATGGGTGGATGGAGTCCTAGAAATGATGCGAGCTGCTGAGTTCTGGACCAGTTGAAGGTTATGGAGAGTTTTATGAGGGAGACCAAACAGAAGGGAGTTGCAGTAGTTGAGTCTGGAGGTGACAAGACTGTGGACCAAGATGGAGGTGCTGTGAGGGGTGAGGGAGGGGCGGAGATGGTTAATGTTTCTAAGGTGGAAATAAGCAGACCGGGTGATGTTACTGAGAGGGGCGTCTTGATGTGGACCAGATGGACTTAGTCTGCCCCGTCTTGTCCGAGTGAAACGACCGACGGGACCCTCGGTGGACGTATCTCCGTCGGAGAGGAACAGCGATGTCCAGTGGGAGGTGCAGCTCAGCCGGCGAGTGTCCTGTCGCGTGGAAGCGGAGACGAAGCAGCTCAGCAGCTGAGTACTGCAGGATTCCTGTCACGGGCTGACTGATAAATGTCAGAAGAAACTAGAGGATCCCGGACCAGAGGCAGGAGTTAAACACCAACATTGTTTGCCGGACAGGCTACAGCACGACCAGGTGAGCCAGTCAGGTACGGCAGAAGCCAGTGTAGGTCCACGAGCGTAGGATGAAAAATTTCACTGAAGTACTCACTCAAGTAACACTCAGGATGACTCAGAATCACATTGCAAAGTCCCAAAGACATAAAGAACACGTTAAAAGCAATGAATATTAGAACTCCCCCCGGCGAGCGGCGGCAGCCAGACGTGCCAGCGTTCACTCCCGGTATGGAAATGAAAAATTCTGATTCAGTAATATGAGAATTCCTTGTTAATGTTTTTGAAAATGGTGCAGCTTTCAATGTGAATGTACCTACAAAGTGTATTTGTGAAAAGAAAAGTACAGCTGGCACTTTAATTCCAGGAGGGCTCACAAAAAGG
Organism: Scarus forsteni; assembly: GCA_036419115.1. Classification (NCBI taxonomy): domain Eukaryota; kingdom Metazoa; phylum Chordata; class Actinopteri; order Labriformes; family Labridae; genus Scarus; species Scarus forsteni. The sequence continues at coordinate 1,349,161 of JAZDUH010000075.1, forward strand.
GTGGAGGTGTCTGTGCAGTAGAGATTATATAGTCACGCACAGGTTGTCATTTGGTGCGTTTTCATCATTTGAGTATGTGTCCTTTAAAATGGAGCTAAAACCACCCCTGTCCATACTCTATATAGTTCTCTACAAGCCCCCGCAGCACTATGAAAGTTTTATTAATGATTTTACCGGGATGCTTTCAATTGTATGCACAGATTTTGATCATTACAGGTGATTTTAATATACATGTGGATAATGTCTGTGACAGAAATGCTAAAGAGCTCAGTGCTGTCCTTGAAACCTTTGGCCTGACTCAGCATGTGAGTGATCCCACCCACAGCAAAGCACTGCACACTCTGGACTAGGGATGTAACGATATGAAAATTTTGTATCACGATTATTGTGACTGAAATTATCACGCTTATCTTTATTATCAACAGTATTGCTGCTCTGTGCTCAAAATGTTCAAAAATTACTTTTACACACAACTGAAATCATTTAACCCCTTTAATATTATAATCATAACATTTTTTGTCAATAAATGTGTCAGGAAATGCCCTTTGGTACATTTTTTACCCTTCTTTCATGAGAAATAAAAGTAAACAATTCTAACAAGTATTTGTTACCTCTAGTCACCTCCAGTCTCTACCTCTAAAACCTACAAATCAGGTCAGAAATCTTGGGGTAATAACGGACTCAGACTTGAATTTTAACAGCCATGTCAAATCAATAACATGAGCAGCCTTTTACCATCTAAAAAACATTGCCAAAATCAAAGGTACAGTGTCTAAACCTGAACAATAGATACTTATCCATGCACTTGTCTCTAGTAGGTTAGATGACTGTAACAGTCTGCTCACTGGCCTCTCCAAACAAGCTGTAAGACAGCTGCAGTATATGCAGAACGCTGCTGCTTGGGTCCTGACCAGAACCAGGAAGTACAAGCGCATTAGTCATGTGCTCAGGTCCCTACACTGGCTTCCTAGAGAATAGACTTGAGGCAGCTTTGCTTGTGTACAAGGCTCTCCATGGCCTGGCACCAAAGTACATCTCTGACATGTTGGTGCCAAATGAACCACCTCGGACTCTTAGGACCTCAGGGGCCGGCCTTCTGCTGGTGCCCAGAGTCAGGACTAAACATGGGGAATCAGGGCTTCAGTTTTATGCAGCTAAAATCCGGAACAGTCATTCTGAAGATGTGAGACAGGCCTCTACTCTGACAATGTTCAATCTAGGCATTAAACAGCTCTCTAACCCTTTCACCACAGGCTTGCAAGATATAACTAACTTTATATACCAGAAAAACAAATATGCACCCTTTAAACTAAAAAAACTGTCTAGTGGTGAAAGAGACATCCCATTGTAAAATAACTGTCTAGGGTTAAGTATGATTCCCACACTCCTGAATAGATCCTTTAGGGCAGGGGTCTCAGGCCCGCGGGCCAATTGCGGCCCGCGAGCCGATAGTTTGTGGCCCCCGCCTTATTATTAAAGTTTAATGTTAGTGCGGCCCGCGAGTTTGATATGAACGGCACTGTACAGTGTTTTGTGCGGAGCTGAACAAACCTACCAATCACAGTGGTGTATATGGCTCTCGAGGGCAGGACATCGGCTTGATGCAAGCAGAGAAACATTTCTCAATGAGTGAAAGTTACAGCAGCGTTGCCATGGGGCGTTTTCTTCCGTTCCTGGCTGGCTGCCTCGTTTCTATTGGGCACACGTGGACATTTGTCCCAGCTCGCTGTGTTCACAACAGTTCCAAAAAAAAACTTTTTTTTTTAAATTGCTGCCCAGCAGGACAAAATTACTGATCCCAGTCTGAGGTTGCAGCATAATGTCATTAATAAAATATAATTAATAATTAATAGAACCGCTCTCTACGTCATTCATCTGCAGTCCTCCTTGATGCTCTGACAGGTTTGTGTCAGAAGTGGTTTCAGGGCAAGACACACTTTTCTGACAGCCTGCTGTAGGCTACATACAGTAGCCTGGCCCTATTGCTCAGAATATCCAACATTAGATATAAAACTGCCGTTTGAAACAACGCTGCGCAACACACAGTATCTGCTGGGATGGAAGAGTGTGAAATGAGAGAAATGTGCGGACGGATTACAGCAGGTTATGGATGTAGACATGGACTACGAAGTGAAACGGTATCGCTCAAACAGATAGGCCTAGTTGTCAGGATATGATAATACATCTATGCGGGGTCTAATGATCCGCTCGCGACGTATTCAATTCTCTGTGGATTAATACTTCACTTTCATCAATGGGATCCTCATCAAAAGGACAAGCCATGTTCGTAATAGTGGTGAAAAGTGATGAACAACATGGCCGTAGCCAGGTATGAGGTCAGCGAGGTCCGGACCTCACCTATTTTTTCCGAGTTTTTTTTTTCTCCAAATATGCCCAACTGAACAAAACATAAACTCATAAAAACTTGAAAACCTTCTTAACAAATGCTTGTAAATTGTAAATTGTGGCAAGCATCCATGGGCTTTGTGTTCTGTTTGTGCCTGTGTGCATGTTACGGTGAACAGCTGTACGCCGCTTGGCAGCAGCAGGCCAAACCCCATTCAAAAACTTGAGTGTTTTTATTATTAGCACTTTGTAGACCACATCCCCGCCCATCTACACCTAGGTGACCACAATATATTTTTTTAGAATATTCGGCACTAGTACAGCCTGTCAAATCATCTGATTAAAGCCACTTTATTTACTTTTATCCACAGAGGAGGCACTTTTTTTTATGAGCGCCAGGTTCATCAGCGGGCCGAACACGCGTCACGATGATGCGACTCGAGGACCTCCAGTCATGTGACACGTGCTTTGTTTTTTAGCTCATATTAATTTTAATATACCCATTCCACAGAAAACAGGTCACAGAGAGCAGGGCAAACATGTCCAAGAGACTAAAACAGAATACACTGGATGCATTTCTGGCAAAGAAACAGAAAGAAATTGACAAAGAGGAACATGAAACCAAGGAGGATGGAAAGGAGAATATGAAAGTAAGGTGGAGCACAGAGAAGAGAGTCATTCAGGGATGGAAGGGGAGCAGATGCACACAGAGAAGGATGGAGAGCACAGAAACACAGATGAGGATCATGCCTCTGGTCACAGGAGGATTCAGCTAGCTTTTAATGGAAAAAGTTGATTTGTTTTTTTGAAAAAGTATATATTTTTGTTTGGAAAATTAATTTCACAACATTAAAAGATAATTAATCAATACACATCTTGTGTGACTTGTAGCACTTGTGTAATAAAAATACAAACATCATGGACCTCACCTATTCCAAATCCTGGCTACGGCCCTGATGAACAATAATTGTTTTTCAAAGACAACAGAATTAGGAATCAGAATGTTCAGATGAACCTTAAAGAACTGTTAATACAGACATTTGAATCCTAATTATTTTAATTATTATGATTATTATTATAATCATAATAATTATTATTTTATTTACTTATTACTGATTGATTGATTGATTTTCTTACTAATTTCTTGTTTATTTTCTTATTAATTTATTTATTTTACCATCTTATTTTGTGTTAAAAAATAAAGACATTTGAGAAGATAAGAATTTTTTTAAAGTTTTTCTTGTGGAAAACCTGATGCGGCCCAGCCTCACCCGGACTCTGCCTCTAGCGGCCCCCAGGTAAACTGAGTTTGAGACCCCTGCTTTAGGGGCTTCCCAGAAAGCTAGGTAATTTACCTTTAATGTAATACAAACAAAATACTCATTTTCACTTTAAAGAATGCAGCAATAAACACACAGTATCTGAGTCTTTCATGTGTATTAACACAAAAATAAAAATAAAATAATTAACCTCCCCTTTAATAGTTCTTGTCTTCTATTTTAACTTGAGTGCACTCTTTTAGCTATTGGTTTTAGCAAGCTTGCATTTATTTTCGTTGGCGCGCTTTAATGTCAGAAAACAGAACGGCTTTACCTCCTTTTCAGCTAATGCAGCAACTCCTACCACGCAGGAATCCCTCTCGCACTCCACAGTCTCGAGCAGCAAATCAGCAATGGACAGCCAGGTAAACTCCCACACCGTCAGGAAGAAAATGACTCCTTTTTCTCCCAGCCTCGGCACCGGTGACACCTGCAGAAGCTCCTCACGCCCACGGCCTCCGTCGTTGTCAGCTCTGGGCGCAAGTCGGCAGCCCCTGTGTCTCCTCTAATGGCGGCTAGGGATGGGTACCGAACTCAGTACTTTAAGAGGTACCGGCGAATTCTGTAGGTGCTACCGAGTACCGATTCACGTAAAATCAAACGGTGCCATGTTTAGGTACTTAAACGCATCCTTGTGACTGAGAGGGAGTGGAAGAAGCAGGCATACTATTGGGTAGAGTAGGTGAATTTCCATACCGGACTTGAACGCAGCACAGCAATAGCGTAATGACGTCAGCAGTCGCAGGTTCAGTCAACAAAGCAAGCATAGCTGAGAGAAAGCGCTCTAAAGTATGGCTCTACTTTATTAAATGTGATAGAGATTATGCTCGCTGCAATATTTGTGACGCCAAGTGTAAGGCCATCGGCGGAAATACTTAAAATCTGAGGAAGCACCTGGTGACGCACAAAATTTTCCTTAAAGCTGAAGAGTGCACAGTTTTTGATAGCCTCAGATCTACGACCACAAAGGATTCATTCAGCACTGTTAGCACGCCTGTGTCCAATGGAGACTAGTCGTCTGCAGCCAGAAACACAGGAAAAGAAATGGCTTTAAAGGAAAAGTTCGGTTCCTGCAGCTTTTACATTGTTTGTAGAACGAAGAACAACAATATACTCACCCAGAAGGCTTTCCTGTAGTGATGTTCGATACCACCAATTTCATTTCCGATCCGATACTGAGTAAAACTCATGCTGGTATCGGCGATACCAATCCGATACCGATACTTTGTGCAATTACACCTAATGTGTCTGGTAAATCTAAGAAAAAATAGTGTATTTCAAATCATAACCTCACAAAAATACAAGAAATCCAAGTCATTTCTTATATATATTTCAAACTTGAGGCAGCAGCCTTCTTCTTCTACAAGCCAACAGCCAACAGAAAAACAGATAAAACAGAAGACCCATCTTTAAAGAACACAAAATCACAGGGCAAAACAAATGAGGGAGCTACTCTGCATTTAATGCTTAATCATATTTAGATTTAACTATGTATGTAGACTCTCTAAATAGCCTACGATAAGGGGATACAAACACTTGCTGTTTCATAATACTGGGTGCGAGATTATCTCAGTAATAGACAGCCTATTATTAATCCAAGATGAACTCATGCAGCTATTTTTTGAAGTGTGTATTTATATTTTGTTACTTTTCATAACCATATTAATTTGAACAACTTCAACAGCAACAGTGCTTAGCACCGCTTAAGTTTCACATTTTTAATTGTTACCTGGATAGTGCAGGCCTGCAGCACAGAAGGACACTCCACACAGCGCTGTGTGGCTGAACTGACGAGTTTGTTTACGTGCCCTTCGCGCACGCGCAGTGCGGCTCATTGTTTCAGGGGAAGACCGGCAGCTACAAATCGACGTTCTTCTTCCAGTTTTGTGCAAAATGGACGAATATCTATCGGATGAAGATGTTGTGGAGGAGAACTTTGAACATGATGGACGTCCTTACAGTTTTGAGCCAGAGTATACAGATAAGGAGCTCATAGAAAGGAGGAAGCGAAGGCAGCGCTCCAGAATACTGCGCATGCACAAAGGGCACGTAAACAAACTCGTCAGTTCAGAGTTAGTACAGCCACACAGCGCTGTGTGGAGAGACACAGACTGCAAAGGAGGACCATCCAGAACGGATCATGATGGAATATTGGTGAAATTAATGAGTTTTTGGACGATTAATGCAGTTTTTAGGAGCGGCGATCCATGCCCTACGGGCTACCATTATATCGGTGTCCGCTGCTCGATTTTGGATCTAAATATCTCCCGAAGCACTGTTTGGATCAGGAAAGTCTTCTGGGTGAGTATATTGTTCTTCATTCTATAAACAATGTAAAAGCTGCAGGAACCGAACTTATCCTTTAACATTTGGCGATGGCAGCAAATGGGACAAGGAGGATACCTGGTCCAGGTAAATAAGCCTCGTGTTTAAGATGGTATTAGCTTGGCATTTTAATGTGCGTCAGTTATCATTATCAGGTCGGTTCCTCGTACTTTGTAATGTTAATGTAAATGCTTTTTTTATTTACAGCTCTGTCGGACCTATTGTTAAACTGCCCTAAAGTTAAAGAGAGGGCTGCAGTTAATTTATTAAGTTGTGGTTCATTTTAGTTGCTGGTTTTCATGTTGAAGAAATTTTTGGAACAACTACAATGTTACAATACATTGCAACAGTGACTGTGATGCTAATGTAAATATAAACGGCACCAAGATACAAAGGGTTAATGAATTGAAATTTCTGGGAGTAATTATTGATGATAAGCTAAACTGGAAACCTCACATATCTTATACGGAAAAAAAATTAGCTAAGAGTGTGTCAATACTATGGAAAGCACAAAAACTGCTGAATCAGAAATCACTTCTCACAGTTTACTGGGCTCTGGTGGCACCGCACATACAATACTGCAGTGAGATATGGGGAAACACTTACAAAACGAACACTAAAAGCATATTAACACTACAGGAAAAGCAGTAAGAATTATTCACCACGCAAGCTATAGAACACACACAAATCAGCTGTTTATTGCGGCAAAGATCCTGAAACTATATGACCTAATAAAATACAGGACTGTGCAGGTACTGTACAAAGCTGCACACGGTCAGCTACCAAGGAACCTACAAACAAGGTTCATAAAAAGACAGACAAAACAGAACTTAAGAGGTGAAATGATTTTCAAAAAGAAAAAAGTAAGAACCACATTGAAAGCGATGACCATCACAGTTAATGGAGTCAATCAATGGACCAGGTTACAAGAAGAAACCAGGTGCAGCGGGACCATGAAAGTATCTCAGCACAGGATGCTCAAAAAGATCCTTGACGGATATAAATATGATAATATCTAAGGGTGTATAATCCCAAACATGTACAGAGATGAAGGATGATGAAACAAAACATGTGGGTTGTTCGGTCTGTAAGACAGCAGGAAAGACGAAATGTACCAAAACAAAGATAGTGAATGAACTGATGGTGTGAGTGAAGTGGGGCAGCAGAACATATCCAACTGAGAAACAGACAGTCTCACAATGGATCCACTAAGTTGGGCTCTCAACGCAATCGATAAGGTTTTCTCAACCCGTCAAGCTGGCCCGGGAGAACCAAAATGCCCTGATGGAACATTCCTAGCTGGGTATGCAATGGACAGCTGGAATAAATGGAGAGTGGTGTGTCTGTCAATCCTGGAGGTCGAGGACGTGGAAGACTTGTTCTTGTTTGCCGCAATTGGAGCTGCGATTACAATCATGGGACTGGGCCTTGGTGGGAAATGAATTCACAGAAATGAATCATGGCAGAGTTTATTTTTATGCATTTACATTTATTTGATTTTATTTAAATACTCATATTTTTCAAATGTATGCATTAAAATTAATTAGAGTTTATATATTTAAATCAATTCTAAAATGTATTAAATGTAATTAGTTACAACATACTTATATGTTTTAAATAATACTAGCTGTTAAAAAAAAACAAGATTCTGTTATTTAAAATGTATGTGATTGGTTTTAATACATGTAATGAGAAGTGAACCGGAACCGGAAATAGTATCCTGCTGCAGTACCGCTGGACGCCATCACGCAGGTCCTTGTGGATTGAGCCTTCGCCTCTCGTGTTTGTAAGTAATCCAAGTCATCCTATGTGTAATTACACCCAAACATGTCTGAATCGTGCACTTTATGTCATATTGCATCAACATCAACTCACTGTGGATCAAATTTACGTAGTTCGTGTTTACTGTGAGCAGTTTTATCCTGACCATGTCGTGTGTACCGACGCACGCTAGCATTATGGCTAACAAGCTAGCTATTGCTCGCCATCAACAAGCTTGGTCATACAGCCTAAAGAGGGGGTATTGTGCCTATTTCAAAGTTGTACACCATCTGTATTAGCAACACGGTGTTTACAGATCAAAAACGGGAGTTACCAAACGTGTTTGGTTGAAGTGCAAGTCTTTTAATGATGCCTCTCCACTGGCCAAACGGTACTGTTCACGCTGCCGTTTCATGACCAGATCAGGTAATGGTTTACCTGAACGGCCTCGAAAAACGATGTATTTATGAATTATAGTCATGTTGCACATCAAATTAAAGAGGAAACTCTCAGCAACATAAAAATAAAGGCTATTTGAACATGATTTACTTGTAAAATATTGAACAATCATATTATATTTATAGGGTCTCCATTACCTATTTGTAAAATATCAAATATGTATGCCATTACTGTAACTACCTCTTACTGAAAACTTTATTTTTTATTGGCATTTTTTTATTACCGTATTGTATATTTTTAAGCTTCTTAAATTTCTCCTGTATGCTGTAAAGTTGAAATTTCCCTCTTTGGGACTAATAAAAGACTCTTACTACTCTATGTGTGCATGACGTGTAAACATGGAAGCATGGATACTACTCATTTCATTGAATTGCATAAATGATCTGAACATTTTCTTTTAAGGTTGCTGTTGCAAATTAGATTTAGAATCTGCACTTTGATACGGTGGGTAGCTAGTGTTTTCTGGGTAATTGCCCTACAGAACACAATACTTAAACACAGCCTCAGATTGCAGAACTGGACGTTAAAGATGTTTTTTTCCTCAAATTCATATTCTTTTTCTTTTCAGATACCCAACGTGTTGGGTGTTGGTGATTCTTCTCTTTCTCCTCGTGTCTTGAGTTCTCACCTTGTTTGGGCAACCTAGATTTTGTAAGTAAAATGTACTAGGATTAGGGATGTAACGATATGGAAATTTTGTATCACGGTTATTGTAACCAAAATTATCACGGTTATCATTATTATCGCGGTATTATTGCAGTGTGCTCAAAATGTTCTAAAAGTAATTTTACACAGAATTGAAATCATTTAACCCCTTTATTGTTATATTCATAACAGTTCTTTTGTCTTTTTTGTCAATAAATGTGTCAGACTCAGAGGCCAAACAATGCAAACTGCGCATGTGCACCTCGCGTGAGGCTCCTTAATCAAGGGCAGATACATAGTTCCAGCTTTTCCAGGCAAAGAGTAGCATCACCGTGCGTTACTGAGGCAGTGTGGTGATCAAGCACGATATAACGGTAATTTTAAATGGACACGGTAACGATTATCGTGGGAAACTTTATCGCGGTTTACCATTTTACCGGTAACCGTTACATCCCTAACTAGGATGTAAACTCAAATGTTGTACGGTTGAAATATAGTTCATATTAATTTAAAGATCGTGCAGTACTAAAATGGTTTACAATATAAAGCTGAACACTAAAATAAAGCAAGTTAAAAACAAAAATGAATGAAATTTGCAATAACGATAACTTAACAGGCCTATGTCTAATTTTGCACAAGTTTGGATGTGTGGGTATTGTTGTAAATTATTAAATTTGAAAAGGGGCTGGCTATTAAACCGCTAAACCATACTAACAAACATAGGCTACAAATTTTTTACTGTCTACTCAAAAACCTGATTTATTGTTTATTTTCATTCACAGGTGCTGAGTGAATGTGACCTTGCAAATTGTGTGAAAGTACGTTATCTACCAGGTATGAGTTATTAAAGCATTTTAGGCTGAGACATTTCCACTATAGCTGTACACATCGATATCCATGTGTATATCTGGACTGTCCTTGTACCTTCACGAGCTGGAAAAATCTTTTGAGTCACACGTATCGAAGACATTGCAAGTTAGAACAAGACAGTCTAGCTGCAGACCTCCACTCTCAGCCGACTAGCTTGCAGACTCTACAACTCCATCGTCAGAAGGAAGTGACGTCATGATCACCTCCAATGTGAGAAGGAAATGGTGTCAGCGTTTTCGGTTACCATGGTAACTTGATTTGTCAGTCGTGTTTCATTAAAAAACACAGTTAAAAGGCAGCATCAATTCAAGGTTTTATCAGTTCACCCCCCTTCACACCGCTGCGCGACAACATCTCCAAAAACAGCCTCCCTGCTGGATGAGTCCATTAAATATAAAGTATTTTTAAAGCGTCTGCTGCGCCCCGGAACGAGCATGGAGTCCGAGGCCGCAGGGACGGAGAGGTGATTCGGTGAACGTCACAGCAGAGCCCAAAAGTCCTTCATAACACTAAACATTCTGAAGTGAAATGCTGTCTCATGCTAAGTTTTTCTCCCGATTATCTTTATATGAAGGTGGAGCAGTTTGGTAGATCTCATTTAATGTTTGCTTTGACCCGTGAAGTCGGCTATTTCCGGATTCTCTCCCTCCTTCGATGTGATTGGCTGCTGCCAGGTGCTGCCAGTTTCGGTGCCGCAGGGCAAAGTATATAGGCAGTATATACGTTTATCATAAGTATATAATACTCTATTGGATTGGGTGGATTGTTTATGTTGGAGAGAAATGTGTTATTGTTTTATGAGTTATATACATGAGTTATGTGAGTTATATGAGTAATATACACGAGTTGTTGTATAGTTCAAAATTACGAGGTTCAGTGAATGCACCACCAAGAAAGGCGGCGGAGGTGGGAGTGCTTCTGTCCCGGAGAGGACGCAGGATGTTGAGAGATGTATTTGGCGTGGTTAAATAAATAATAATAATAAATAAATTGTTGGCATCATGAGGACTCTTCACATTCTCCTTTCCTGACGCTATTATACCTATTTTATACGTATATGTTATATTACACGGGTATGATTTCTATGACAAAATCTGTGCGCGCTCACGTGGGCGGCAACCGCTTCTCTGTCCTACCGCCACGGTTGTTTCCTGTCTGCCGCCCGTCACCCAAATGGGGCAGTGTGAAGGGGGGCTATATAGTTATTTATATTTACGTCATGTCCGTCTCACGTTGGAGGTGGTTTCCGATTCACACTGGAGCAGCCGTAGGCCGGCTGAGAGTGGAGGTCTGCAGCTGGACCCCTCTCAGTTAGAAACAGCTGATGCTCAGTCAACTACATTTTCATGTCAGACGTGGGTGTGAAGAGCTTTCCACTGAGAAAGAATACTTTAGTCATATTAATCAGCACCTTAAGCAGTATGAAAATGTAACTTGCATGTTTGAGGGATGTACATACCAGTCAAACATATATGGTACTTTTAACTCACACAAAAATCGTAAACATAATCCACACAGTCTAAAGGACTTTAAAGCAGGTGTAGTTAAAATCAGTGTTCAGTCTGCAAGTCCAGCAGATGATGGGCCCACATCCTCTGCAGACATAGATGATTGTTTTTCAGATATAGATAATGTTGTTGATAATTCAGAGGACCTTCCTGAAGTTATAGAAAAGAAACTTGGCTCTGTTCTGTTGAAGTTAGAAAACATTTTTCATGTTCCATCTACAGCAGTTGATGAATTGATTGATGAACTACACTACCTGCTGAGTACTGTGTCAATAACTTGTAGCACTATTTCAGATTTTTTCAAAAACAGGAACATTGAGGTTAATAGCTTGGTTGTTAAGGAGTTAGCTGATACACTGTGTAAATCTAATCCTTTGGCAAATGCACTAAGAAAAGGTGGCCCCCTTGCAACCGCTTATAAGAGAAAAGAGTACTATAAAAAAGCATTTAAGGTTGTTGAGCCATTAGATTTTTTTCTTGATCAAAAAACAAGCAGGTCCTTTCAGTATATCCCACTATTGCTGTCTTTGCAGCAGATACTTGATTCTCCTGAAGTGCTAAATAGATTTCTTGATAGCCACAAAACACAGGGCAATAACACAGACCAGCTTCAAACCCAAGAGTATCGCTCCATAAGAGATGGTTTATACTTTAAGGAAAACCCTTTCCTGTCAGATGATGAGCTGAAAATTTGTTTAACTTTATACATTGATGAGTTTGAATTGTGCAACCCTTTGGGCACATCCCGAAAGAAGCACAAGTTGTGTAGCATATACTGGATTCTTAACAACTTTGGACCGGGCTCTCACTCAGCACTGACCTCTATTTATTTAGCAGTTTTGTGCAAGAGTAACGGATGTAAAGACATATGGATATGGAAAAATATTAGAGCCACTTATACAGGATCTTGTCACATTAGAAGAGCACGGTGTGTATGTTTCAAAGCTTGGGACTTTTGTCAAAGGAACAGTGCACAGTGTTATTGCTGACAATTTGGGTGCCCATTCTTTGGCTGGTTTTACAGAGAGCTTTTCTGGCCATTATATTTGTCGATTTTGTACTGCTCAGAAAAGCGAGATCCAGTCAGTAGATGTTTATTCAGGTGGTTTTTCTCTTAGAACCAAGGAAATACATGAAGCACACCTGAAGACTGCACAGGACACTCAAACGAGTTGCTTTGGAGTAAAGCGAGCCTGCCCTTTAACTGAGCATCTTAACCATTTTCACGTCAGCACAGGGTATCCCCCAGATATAGTGCACGATTTGTTTGAGGGGGTTGTCCCATTTGAACTCGCACTGTGTTTGAGCATTCTGATCTCCAAAAAGTATTTCAGTCTGGACTCTCTTAATGCATGTATCCTCAAATTTCCTTTCAAGTGGAGTGACAAAAAGAATCGGCCTCATCTCATACCACACACCTTTTCGCGTAGGAAGACAGTAGGGGGCAACGCCCATGAGAATTGGTGCCTTGTACGTTTCCTCCCATTTCTGATAGGAGACTTTGTACCAGAAGATGAGCTGGCTTGGCAAGTGATACTAGACCTGAAGGAAATCGTAGAGTTAGTTGTGGCACCTGTTCACACACAAGAAACAATTGCCTACCTTGATGTCAAAGTGTCTGAGCACAGACAGAGACTACGTGAGCTTATCCCAGGTGAGACACTGAAGCCTAAACACCACTATCTTGAGCACTATTCACACTTGATCATGTGCTTTGGGCCTCTTGTTGGGGTATGGACAATAAGATTTGAGGCAAAACATAGCTTTTTTAAGCAAGTTGCCCGACACACAAATAATTTCAGGAATATTGCTCTCACTCTTGCAACCAAACACCAACAATTGATCAGCTACCACTTGCACTCATCCAGTCCCACTACATCAAATCTGGAAGTGACTAATGTCTCCACAGTCTCTATTGATGTTCTGAATGAAGAGGTTGGAGTTGCTCTGAGACAGAAATATCCAGATATTGGTCAAGTTAATCTCACAAAGAATGTCACTACTAGGGGGATCAACTACAGAAATGGAATGATGGTTGCATGTGATTCAACTGCTGGGATGTGTGAATTTGCAGAGATTTTGCAGATGTGTATAGTGGGAGATGAGTTGAGCTTTATTGTTCGTTTATATTTTGCTTGGTATCAGGACCATTTCAGGGCCTTTCAGTTGACTTTGTCCCCAGATAGAAAGGTTGCCCTTGTTCAGTTTGAGGAGCTAAGAGATTGCTACCCACTTGTGGCCTACACAGTTGGATCCAGACGTATGGTGACCCTGAAGAGACACATCATAATCAAAGGTATGATTTTGATTAGTTTCAGTGCCAATACAATTCTTCTGTAAAAGATGTTGTTTTTGGGACAGAGTAAGAGGGAGTGAAGGGTAGACTATTCACTAGTTACCTTAAAAGACCTCTGCTCCTTGCTTAACCCATTCATGCCCAATTTTTTTTCTGAGTTTAAGGCATATAATTTTGGATATGATAATTACTTGTGTGTCAAGTAAGGTGCACCTCCAGCTGCATATCAGCATTTTTTCCTCAGTGAATTTATAAAATAAAAAATAAATACAAAGTCATAATAATGAGATGTAAAGTCAAAATTATGAAAAAGTCATATGTATGAGATAACAAAGTCATAGTTGTAATGGAAAAGTCAATAATGGGATAAAGTCATGATAATGAGATAAAAGGTCTTAGTTATGAGATAACAGTTATATCTTGAGATAAAAAGTCATAATAGTGAGATAGTAAAGTCATAATTATGAGATAAAAAGTCATAATTATGAGATAAAAATATTTATGAGGAAAAAAATCTAAATTATGAGATTTCAAAGTTAGTTATGAGATAAAATGTCAAAATTGTGAGATAAAAAGTCAATTATGGGTTAAAAGTCAGTTATGAGAGAGTTATAATTTTGGTTTAAAGTCAATTGTGAGATAAAATGTCAAAAAATGAGATAAAAAGTCAGTTGTGAGATAAAGTCATATTAATTTCAGCTAAATAGTCAATTATGAGATCACAGTCATGAAATAAAAGGTCTTTAGGAAAAATCATAATTATCGGGAAAAAATAAAAATTGTGAAATAAAAAGTCATACTTGTGACATAAAAGCCAGTTATGAGAATAATGTTAAAATTGTGTGATACAAAGACGTAATTATGAGAAACTCATAATTATGGGATTAAAAGTCATAATTACGAGTCATTATGAGATGACAAGTCATTATTATGAGAAGGCATTTTTATGAGGAAAAAATAAAAAATTACCGGATCACAAAGTCATAATTGTGAGATAAACACAATGAGAGTCATAATTATGAGAAAAAAGTCAAAATTGTGAGAAGTCATAATTATGAGCAAGTATTGATTTGAATCTCCCTAGCCTCACTAACCTCTTTTACCCTTCTTGCTCTTCTAACCTCTTCAAGCCCCTGCTCTTCTAACCTTTTTTACTTCCGAGCTGTACGAGCCTCTTGTCTTTTCAAACCATTCTATTATCCACCTTGCTGTAGTATTCTCTTCCCTACAAGCCACCTCTGTCAACTTTTCTTTTATACTTTTGTTCTTTCCCCTACTCCATCCTCCATCTGTCAGTTCTTCTCTCTTCAGTAACTTTCTCTCGTTATTATCTCATCAGTTATAGGCTAACACTGTCTCGTCTCTGTGTGTTTTGCTTGGGTGGTTGAGAATTTTAGTATCAAGACTAATACCTGTCCACTCTGTTTGTGTCTCCACTTCAAGATTAGCAAGCAGGATGGCAGGACGAGTAACTTTCAGAGTCCTCTTTGGAGGCGAAGATGATGCAAGAAAACTCACAATTGAATCTGGAATACCAAGAACAGTGGAGGACTTGGCTCTTCAAATAAAGACTTTCTTTCATGTGACAGTCATTCAGACTTCAGTACATGAAGTCTGAATGACTCATGAACTTGATGATCAGTTCATGAATCTCTCATCAACTTCAGAACTGGAAGATAAAGGTACTGTGAAAGTGGTGTATATACCTTCCGAGACAACCAGCTCCAATCCGCTCTTGATGGATGCCAGCGCCACAATCTCACGTACTCCGTCTGATGCCAGCTCCACAATCCCAGGTACTCCTTCCAGTGTCAGCTCCTCATCACATGAAGCAAATGATTCAGACTCCTACAGCAGCAATGACACCATCATCTTGTCATCACCCGAGACCTGGTCCTTGTCCTGGCCGAAACCCTTTGTTATCCCTCGCTTCTCATACTGCGCCGAGATGATGCTCAAGGCAGGAAATGATGCGTTCAGTGCAAATGGGACTTTCCTGTCTCCTACCCCGAAAACACGTTCCGATATTCTTGAGGGCTTAGCAGAAGAAATCATCAAGTATACAGCATACCCAAAAAGATGAGCACTTAGAAGAAGCGGCCAAGGCTCTGATACAGACCCACCCATGTCTACTGGAGAAAGGCACTCGCAGTGGCTACTGTGGTTGGAAGCACTACTTGAAAATAAAAATGATGAACTTCAGATCAAAGCTCAGGTATGTGTCTTATTTAGTGGATTTTTTTTCTGTCCCTTCCCAAGCACCAAGTCTTGTGCTTTAACACATTTGTGCCAGCACAAGTTCGTGCAAGATATTAAATGTCAGTCAACAGCAGGCCTGTCACGATAATCAATAAATCAATAAACCGATCGATAAATAAAAACATCCTTGGTAAGTTTTGCCGGCCTCGATAAACTGACATGTGCATTCGTGTTTGTTTTCCTCCTCTCTTTCTACCAAAGAGGTTGAATGTGAAGATGGCTCACTCTGTGCATCTTTCTTAACACCGGGGTGCATCGGTTCTACAGAGGACTTAGCGGATTTATAGCGGAGTGAGCATTTGTCAAACATGTGATCTTTGGGGGGGAGACGGGCCGCTTGCGCGCACACTCAGAGAGCGGAAGTGAGCGTCCTGAGGAGTAACGAGGAAGCACACGCTATATGAATGATGGCACGAAAGATACGGTTCTTAAGCCGAAGCCACAGCCCACGTGTGAGAATGTGTTGGTTTTAAACAGAATGAACAAGGTGTGAGCTCATGAACACCGACGAGCTGATGTCGTATTTGTTTGAAAGTAGTGACGATGAAGAAGAAGGGGGGGTTCAGTGGAGCCTCCGTCCTTTCAGTCAGTGCTTGCTGAGGCGTTTGGTCGGTGAATTAAACATAAATAAAAGCGCGAAATGGTGCACGCTCACAAACAGTGTCATTCGCTACATTGCAAAAGAAATGCAGCCCTTCAATAAGATTAAAAAGCCAGCATTGTTACAAACGTATGACAGTACAAATTGACTGGGAGAAACTACATGTCACAAACAATTCCTGTATAAACTCCCTTTTATTCATTGTTTTTATTGAAGTTTCATTTTTTCTTTACAGAGACGGTGTATTTTTTATTGTTTTTGATTAGTATAATTATTTTCATTTACATGCATTTTTTCCATAAGAGAGAGCCCATTTAATTTTTATTGGGTTTTTCTCTTTTTTAAATTAAATTTATTATATTGTCTGTTTAATTTATTTTATTTAAAAGATCCTGACCTTCCAATTACAGATAAATACTCTTGAGAAATTAAAGTTTCTTGCTTTTGATATGGTGTACTCACTTCATTATGACAGATATAATTACATTAATAAAAAAATTAGGGAAAAAAATCAAAATAACATTGACAATAATATTGTTTATCGTCAATAACTTTTTGGACAATTATTGTCCCGCAAAATTTGTTATCGTGACAGGCCTAGTCAACAGATTCGTAGACTTGCAATTGAAGTGAAAAAAAAAAATCATCTTCTCAGCCGAGCTGGAAAACCCGAGGTTGCAATCAACTCTCTGAAGAATAAACGGCAAGGCCAGGAGACTCCAGCTGCCAACGTCAAGAAACCAAGGAAGGCAGAAGTCAACTTCTGTCCAAGCATGCCTAGAGGTGAAACAAAAGAGAATATGGAGGTGGAAAGGGTGGCTCTACTGACAGAGGTAAAAAAGAAGAGAAGGGACGAGGCTGAGATCAAGAAGAAGATGCAGCATACCTTCTCAATAAGGAGGCAGGAGGTTCTCCAGGAGCCAGCGATTTCATAGTTCCAAAACAGATGGCCAGCACTCTTTGATGTCAGTGAGGTAAGTGTGAATCTGAAGGGTTGTGACTCAGTCTGTCGATGACCCTCTCTACAAACTGTAAATGTCTGTATCATGTTGGGTTTGTATTTTACAGATCAACCTGGAGTTCATGCGACTGACAACTGTACCTCTGACATCCAAATTCTTTGGAGAACTGGACTGGCAGACTGATGACCTGATCAAGGTTTTCAATACTAAAGGTGGAGCTGCAGGAAAAAAGATGAGCGCCATCATGGCCCAGATGGATCGTGTAGGTTGTTCTTTTTTGTCTAACATGATATGCATATGTTTTGTTTGACTCTGTCTATTGGAAAGTTCTTTATGTTAACTGTTTGAAAAATGATTAACACTTTCAAAATGACTGTTTAATGACCTGTGTGAGCTTTGCCTGAGTGAAGTGAAACAAGGGTTCAGGATGGTCAGTTAGGTAAATGTCAGTGACTTGGCTGGCCTCGACACTTGTTTGCAAGTGTTTCAGACTCTGACCAGCATGGGATCATGGATTTTTTTTTTTTTTTCAGAATGAAGACATCAATGTGAGGCGTGATTGTGTGCTGAGCTGTCTGAGCATCTACCTCAATGAAGACCTAGGCACACTGGTTAAAGAATACGTGGTAAGGAAATTCGCCTGCTGTCCTTTGTTCCAGATGTAATGAATTTTCCTACAGATGTGCTTGATAATGTGTCGTTCATGAGAATGAGATGGACATGAGGTCACATTGACCTTGACCACAAATAGTTCATCATAGGGTCCAATGGATTGTTTAAAGTAATGATTTGCCACAAGGCAAATGGTGGTGGTGCTATCACTTTGTAGGAAGTAAATCCACGTGGTCCAGAGGAGCCTGGGGGCAAGATGGGTCGGGTCCTGGCACCTAAACGCCTCCACTAAGCATGTGATGAAAATTCTCCCCCGAACAACCAGGTGAGGAAACAGACACCTCATAGTTCTCAGGAAGCTGCTGTTGTTAATTGACATATGTTTTAGAAATGTTTAGTTAGAAATGCTCTTAAGGTAATGTCAGGCCAGTTTTGATTCTTAATCCTGATCAGGTGGCTTCTCCTGTTTGTTTGTGTGGGGGGGTGGACACTAGGATGCATGTTGTGGGCTGTCTGCTTACGAACTCCAGCGCCTTGAGAACATCATCCAGAAGGAAGCCTTCTTGTCTTCCTTGAAGTTATTGCAGGTACTTGGCCATGTTTATTTTTTTATGATGTTTTGGGGCATTTTATGTTTAACATTTTTTATTGAGTTTCAGTATATAGCTTAAACATATATTCATTTGCCATACATGTGATATAAAAAGGTTACATAAGCATATTCTTACTTGCATTGCAATAAAGTAAAAGACTTTATAACCCCTATCCCACCCAGCCCATCCCACAACCCGAACGTTCCCTCAACCCGGAGGTTACAATGCAATGAGTCCTCGTCGGATATTTTACAAGTACACAGTTGTATAAGCTTTGCAAAATACTAAAAATCAGCATAAAGGATATTAAAGAAAGTGTGTTGATTTATCTAAAAGAAAGTGAAAAAAACACTTCAGTGATTAGGATCAATATCAACTGAAATAAGGGAAATATAAAAAGCACTAATAATATGAGTAAAAAACAAATAGAATAAATAATAATCATAATAATAATAATAAGACAAAAAAAAATAAATACAAAAAAAAAATAAAAAATAAAAAAAAGGGGGGGGGGGGGGAGAGAGGGGGTGTGCTCTATTTCACCATTACACAATCAAACATCTTTTTCTAGAGAAGTCTTCAAACTATCATAGTACTTCAAGAAGGGAGTCCAAACTGTCCTAAAGTCCTGTAAAGAGCCTTTTAGTGTAAATTTTATTTTCTCCAGCTTCAAAAAGTGCATTATATCTTTGATCCATCTGTTAAAGGTGGGAGGTGTTTGTGATTTCCAAAGGAGCAAAATAAGCCTTCTAGCAATCAAGGATGTGAATGCTATTATTATGTGAGCTTTCTTTAGACAGTGGTGAATTTTATGAGAATATCCAAACAAAGCACACAGTGGATCAGGTGGTAGGTCAACTTGAAGCATCTGGGAGTAAGCATTAAAGATGCTGGTCCAAAAGCTACTAAGGTTACTACAGGACCAAAACATATGTATAAGATCTGCGGGTTGGGTCTTACAACGAGGGCATGAAGGATCCACATGTGGGAATGTCTTTGCCAGCCTGGCATTAGTCCAGTGAGTTCTTAAGATTATTTTAAGTTGTATCAATCGATGTCGAGCAGATGGGGAGGAATAGTTTATTAGGTTAAGTATTGTTTGCCATTTGTTGTCTGTTAGTTCCATACCCAGGTCGTCCCCCCAGAGCTTTCTTATATCATCAAGAGAGTGTGGTGTAATATTGTAGATGTTTCTGTAGAGGATAGAAATAAGGCTTTTTCTTGAAATGGGGATAATGAAAGAATAACATCAATAATATTTTTAGGGGGGCCGGAAATGAAAGGTTACTACTTTGGATAAAATGCCTTACTTGGAGGTATCTAATAAAATGAGTTTTAGGCTGGTTAAATAGCTCAGAGATTTGAGCAAAAGAGCCAAACTTATTGTCAATGTACAAATCTGAAATTGTCTTAATCCCCTTTGAGTACCAGAGGTTAAAGGAGTTGTCAGTGAGGGAGGGGGGAAAGTTAAAGTTGTTTCTAAGGGGGGAGTATTTGGAGGTAATTTGTAGCTTAAAATGTCTTCGAAATTGAACCCAGATTTTAATAGTATGCTCAACTACTGGGCTAGATGAGATCAGTGTATGAGAAGGAGAAGAGGGAGCACATAGAAAAGAACTCAAGTCATAAGGACAGCAGTGACGTTCCATCTGAACCCATACGTCAGAGCCATCAAGAGTGTTATCCCCAAGCCAATATAGCATGGATTTTATGTTGCAGGCCCAATAATAAAACATAAAGTTAGGAAGGGCAAGGCCAGCAAGCTCCTTAGGTCTCTGTAAGGCAGACTTTTTAATTTTGTGTGTTTTACCAAGCCATATAAATGACAGTATGGTAGTGTCCAGCAATTTGAAAAAGTGTTTTTTTATAAGAATGGGTATATTTTGGAAAAGATATAGGAATTTGGGTAGGACAATCATTTTGATAAGGTTAACTCGACCTGTGACAGATAGGGGAAGGTTTGCCCATCTTTCCATATCTCCCTTGCATTTACTTAATAGTACAATAAAATTTTTAGTGAAAAGGGATGAGAATGTGGGGGTGACCTCAACACCGAGATATTTAAAGCTTTGGCGAGCCACTTTAAAAGGAAAGTTGGAGGTTTGAATTAGAGATGCTGATTTGTTGATAGGAAATATTTCACTTTTGTCGAAATTGATCCGGTAACCTGAGAACCTGCCATATTTGATCAGAAGCTGATGGATGTATGGAATAGATGTTAGGGGGTTAGCAACATAAAGGAGTATGTCGTCCGCATACAAGGATATTTTGTGTTCTAACCCTCCTCGTTGAATTCCTTCAAAGTCTGTTGACTGCCTGAGGGCGATAGCTAAAGGCTCAATGGCCAAGGCGAAGAGTAAAGGGGACAGACTGCAGCCTTGGCGAGTGCCTCTACCCAGGGGGAAATAATCAGACATTTGTCCATTTGTTATCACAGCTGCCAGGGGTTTGGAGTAAAGAAGCTTCACCCACGAGATAAAATTTTCATCAATTTTAAATTTCTGAAGAGTATAAAATAAATAACGCCACTCCACTCTATCGAACGCTTTTCAGCGTCAAGCGTTATTACAAATTCTGGTGAGTTTGGAGAAGAGGCGTAAATAATATTTAAGAGGCGCCTAATATTTGAGCTGGAGTATCTGCCTGGAATAAATCCAGTTTGGTCAGGCGGGATTATTTGAGAAATAACTTTTTCTAGTCTCATAGCTAAGATTTTAGAGAGGATTTTGTAGTCAATATTCAGTAAGGAAATAGGGCGGAATGAAGTACACTGGAGAGGGTCCTTCCCACTTTTTGGGATAAGGGTTATTGCAGCTTGGTTCAACGTGGGGGGCAAGCAGCCGGATGATAAGGATTCATTAAACATTGATTGAAGCAGAGGACAAAATTTGGTAGCAAATTTTTTGTAAAATTCGGATGAGTATCCATCTGGTCCAGGGGTTTTACAACTTTTTAGTGATTTAATTGCTTCAAGAATTTCTAACTTTGATATTTCTTGACCTAGAAGAGTATTATGTTTAGCAGAGACAGATGGGAAGGTGAGTTTGTCAAAGAAAGAACTTC
The DNA here is from genome assembly GCA_036419115.1 of Scarus forsteni. Lineage (NCBI taxonomy): Eukaryota > Metazoa > Chordata > Actinopteri > Labriformes > Labridae > Scarus > Scarus forsteni. The sequence continues at coordinate 1,370,780 of JAZDUH010000075.1, forward strand.
CGAAGCGTTATCAGAGCACTCAGAGGTGTATAGTTTGGTATAATATTGTTTAAAAATATTATTTATTCCAGCAGGATCTGTAGTCATCTCCCCATCTGAACTACAAATTTTCAAAATCAAGCGTGAGGATTGGGTTTGGCGTGCCTGTTGTGCCAAAAGCTTACCAGCTTTGTCACCTGAGTCATAGATATTTAATCTTGCCTTGGATAGTAGATAGGAGGCCTGATCTGTGGTCAATAGGTCATACTCTGTTTTCAGACGTAGTCTCTCTTTAAATAGGGCTGGGGAAGGAGAGGTTGAATATAGCCTGTCTATATTTGCAATGGATTGTGTAATAGTATTAAGTTTAAGGTTTCTTTGTTTTTTTGCTCTTGAGGAGTACTCTATTATCTGCCCTCTAAGATAACATTTAAGAGTTTCCCAGAGAGTGGAGTGGGAGATTTCTGGGGAGGTGTTCATATTTAAAAAAAAATCAATTTGGGTGGAGATATGATTCAAAAATTTTTCATCTGCTAAAAGGAGGGGATTTAGCCTCCAGTAGCGAGAGGGACGAAAGCATTTAGGTAAAGCTATATGAAAAGAAACAGCTCCATGATCTGAAATAGTGATGCTATGGTATGAACAAGAGCTAACATTTCCAATTATTCTGTTATCAAGAAGAAAGTAATCAATGCGGGTATATGTATGATGAGTGTTAGAGAAGAATGAGAAAGCCTTTTTACTGCCGTTTATGAATCTCCAAATATCAGAAACACCGTTCTTAATCATAAAATCCTTGATCAATCTGGCCGATTTCGTGACAGATTGAGCGTTGCTTGATGACCTGTCTAATGATGTATTCAGGACACAATTAAAGTCGCCCCCAATTATTAAGTTATAGTTACTATCGCAAGGTATCATAGAGAAAAGTTTATTAAAGAAGTTATAGTCATCAAAATTTGGGGCGTAGATATTAACCATAATGACCAAGCTGGCAAAGAGCAGACCAGATACTATCACAAATCTCCCATTAGTATCTGTGATAACCTCTTTCATCTGAAAAGGAATATTTTGGCGAATGAGGATTGCAGTCCCCCTGGCTTTGGCGTTGAATCGTGAGTGGAATATTTGGCCAACCCAACTCTTCTTAAGACAATTAATATGACTGTTTATAAGGTGTGTTTCTTGTAGGAAAGCTATATCTGTGTGAAGGTGCTGTAGGTAAGATAGAATTTTCTGCCTTTTAACCCCTTCATTTACCCCCTTAGCATTTAGTGATACAAAATGGACCGTCTGGTCTACTTTACTTGGTAGTGAAGGCATCCCTAATCAATCCAGCGAAAGAAGTAGTGAAAGGTGAGGAGGAGGGGGGGGAGGAAGAGAAAAAAAAACAAAAAAACAAGAAAAATATAACAACTGGAAAACCTCCATCTGAGAGAGGGAAGAGGTTTTAACTTTACTCTTCTCATCTAATAACATTACGAACGTCTAACTCACTTTGAGCTCTGTTTAACAAGAATAAGAAAGGAACTTCTGAACTTCCATAAGGAAAAAGAAAGAGTACAAGTATAAATCAAACTGTGCAAAGGCACTTTAAGTAAGAAAAGAGTTCAACAACTTAAGGGGGGAGTGGAGGAGTGGTCACCCGACCAACCGCTGAGGGAGAAACATGATGGATAAACTGCTGAGTCTGTTGTTCTCACGGGGGCGAGCAGGCACGCGGGACCGCGCACTCACGTGCCAGAGTGATCCAGGTAAATATAAACAACACAGTAAAAGTAAGGGAAGAGGCAAAATTAAAATACAATAAACAAAAATGATGGCAGTGTCTCCCATTTTTAAATACTGTCTCTGGGTTAAACACGGTGCAATAATTAAATGAAAAGCGGTCCATTTGAGGTAGAAATCTGGAGCGTATTGCTTTTAATCGCCGCCATATAACAACAGTTTACAGTCACTCACCACTGTCCCGCATAACCTGTGGGATTATGTTTAAAGAGGGCGAATTATGTTGGAGAGGGCGGCGGTCGGCTTTGCTGGAGGAAGGAGGAGACCTCTTGGGGCGATGCGAAGATCTTTTTCACGCCGTTCTTGTCGAGGATCTGTAGCTTAGCTGGGAAGAACATCCTGTACTCGAAGCCGGCGTTCCGGAGCGCTGGTTTAATGGAGGAGAACGCCGCTCTCTTCTTGGACACTTCAACACTGTAGTCGGGGTAGATGTAGATCCTGGAGCCTCGGAAGGTTAAGGATCCGGCCTCTCTCGCTAGCCTGAGGACCCGCTCCTTCGTCTGGTAATGGTGGATCCGAGCGATAAATGGTCGCGGAGGTTCGTCTTGTTTTTTCCTCGGCATGGCGACTCGGTGAGCTCTATCAACGGTTGGGGTGGTCAGGAAGGCATCTGCACCGAACAGCTCCACGAGGAATGTTTCCATGAACGATGTTGGCTGTTGGCCCTCAGTTCCTTCAGGTAAGCCAATCACGCGGATGTTGTTTCGCCTCGATCTATTTTCCAAGTCGTCAACCTTAAGTTTAAGGGCCTCGTTTTCTCTGGTGAGGGCTGCACAGGAGGACTCCAGCGTTGAAAGTCTAGTTTCCATGTCGTTGAGAGATATCTCCATTTGTTGAATAGTTAGGTCATGCCGGTCGATGGTGGCCCGATCAGCAGAGAGCTGGGCAGATAGCTTTTCAACAATGCGTGCCTCCATCGAGCTTAGAAGTCTCTCCATGTCTGCAAGTGTGAGCGGTGTGTTGTTAGCCTCCTGTTTAGCACCTCCTGCCGCTAGCATTGCCTCGTGTTGGTCCTCATCATTGAAGTTTTCGTCGGAGTTTTGATTTTGCTTTCTTGAGGATTTCCCCATGTTGCAGCAAAGTGTCACAAATCGCACAGTCAGTTTTTTTAACTGAAGTATCCCGTATGTAAGGATTTAGAGCAAGATGTTTACAGAGCTCTCCCGGCTTGCGACCTACTCCGCCATTATCCAAACCGGAAGTCCTTTTGGGGCATTTTAAAAGAAATACAGTGGATAGGCTTGTGAAAGGTTGAGCTAACTGGCCATAGGCTGGATTTGAAGTCAGGCAAGCAGAAGTACGTAAACGGGATATGCCTGGTAGCTAACCACTCCACCAAACCAGCATCCATGGGCTTGTTGATTGGTACTCCAAACAACACAATATTGATCAGATACTCAATCTTGCCCACTCTCACAATTTGTCTGTCTCTCCCTACCCTCCTCTGAGTCTCTGTCCCTCTTTCTCTCCCTTCTGGTCTTTCACAGTTGTCCCCTACTGCCCTCTTCCTCTATCTGTGTGTTTCTTATTCTTACTTGTGTGTCTCACAGACAGATGTGTTAACACGTACATGAAGAATGGGATTTTTAAAAGGTTTAAAATATGGTCTAAAATGGTTATTCTTTTTTTTTTCTTTCTACAATGTAGTTTACAAAGGTAATGTCATTCCTGTCTTCCTCCTTTAGCACACCTTGTAGTATATATAGGATTACTGTCTATGGAGAGAAACCATGTGATAATTATTGTATTTCCCTCTTAAAAAGCAGCTGAGGATCTGAGGCAGTCAGTGCTGCCCAAGACGGATGTCAAGAGGCAAGTCATAAAGCAGTGTTTGAAGCATGTATTGTGATGCTGTTGGGAGGCAATCTGTTGAGTAGAAGGGGGGGTTTTCAATAGGTGAGGGGTAAAGGGAGATCGGGGTTTATGATAGGGAAGAGTAAGTCCTTTCTCTGGTTCCCATCTTCCCTCAAACATGCTTCTTATTCCTACTGTCCTCTATAAGGCTGTGTTCACATATTAGACTTTTTTTTATTTGGCATGGATTTTCATAGATATTCAATGTCTGAGCTTTTCAGTGTGCTGATGTAAGACCTCTCCCTTTTTTATGGGTGTTGAAAAGTTTAACCATTTCAGCTATAGATATATATTAGGGCTGGGCCGATTTACTTTTTTCTCGATTCGATTATATTGCGATTCTTTTAGGTGCTGATTCAATTTAAATTGAGATTCTACGATATTGCCGATTTTTGCAATCTTTGGTTAGCTTTCTTAACACCAGCGATAAAGATGAACAATGATGCCTCCAGACTATATCAGGAAAAATACACATCACAAGTGAGTCAGTTTTTAGGATTTATTCAGCAATATATTTTAACCAACTGTTTATACTCTCTTTTCAAAGGAGAGCCTGGATTTTTCAAAAGCCTGGACTGCATATGAAAGTTGCTTATCATTCCTTAAGGCACCAGAGTTTTTTAAGAAATTAATCAATTTTGCTATCAAGATTTAAAAAGGCTATAGTTTTAAAGTGGGTAGTTTTCCCACCCGTCATCAATGTAATTTACGGGCCGAGCTTGAACGCCTCTGCTGCCTTCACTGTGCTTTTTACCCCCAGCTTCTCCCTCATCTGCCCAGAGCTCCATGGTCTTTCTCATTCCTGATAACACCGTCACTTTTCGCGGTGTTTTGAGCTTCCTTGCATCCCAGACCATGTCCCCTCCTCGACCACCCCGGCCAGGGATTCTCCCACTCCTAATACATGTGTATATATATATATATATATACATATATATATATATATATATATATATATACATATATATATATAACGTATATTTATATGTGTGTATGTGTGTGAGGAAAGTTGGTGTTTTGTTAACTCCGTTTTTTTTTGGCAGGTCAAAAGCTTCAATGGGAAAAGTGCAGTCTCTGCAGGCTCCCCGGAAATCTTCCCGTCTTAAAGAAGTACAGAACCTCACCCCCCAAGGAGGATCAATCTATAAACATGTGAGAACAAGACTACGACTCTAAAGGATAATTGTCAGATTTTTAATTGTTGTCATCTTGGCAGAGAAGTGCTCAAATTTCTGGAGAAGCTGTTTATAATCTCTTGTATACAAGTAACAAGGACAGATACTGAAACTTTTTGACATTTTGTTTTATTTTCCAGGATTTAGGAGGTGATCAAAGGTCTTAAGGCCATTGTTGCCTTGAATTGCATCCATCTCATTCTCATGAACACAATGGGCTCTAATTTCGTGGCGCAGCGCAGGGGGCGCAAGCCTGGCGCACCCCACGCAGTGTTAATTTCGTGCGGCGCACCGCCGTGCGCTGCCAATTTGACAATTTGGTAGACCGTCTGCGCAGAGATGGGTGTGACGGCGCACCAGGGGGGAGGTGAAGGCGCACCTGGGGGAGGTGCCGACAGATTCGAGTGGCGCAGTGACAATTTCGTGCCAAAAAACAGTGCAGAAAGTGCGCTGAAAGCACGCCAGCTCCAACCTGGTCTAACCTCGGCGCAGGGCGGAGCGCACACTCCGCAGCTGTAATTTGGTGACAAGCACACATGTGGGCACGCCTCAGAGGCAGGTTTCCAGAGTGTCAGGCACATTTTAATGCAATAAACAATCACAGCAATCACTATTTAATGTCCCCGTCTAAACCAGAATATACAATTGTATCTATATTAATTGTCCCGTCACATCTGATGTCGGATTAAAGCCGTTTGTCATAATAGAAACTTCACCTGGCAGCTGGAAGTTTGATGCACATTTTACAAGTCAACAATAAACAGCCCTAACATCTGATACTGAGTATATATCTGGCTTCTCTCATTTAATTAAATTCAAAGAAAAGAGGGAGAAAAAAGACGAAGAAAAAGGAGAGAAAATAAATGTATGTCACTCAGGATTTACCCGTGATTTCCCATATTCCTCTATTTTAGTCTTTATTTTTAACGTGATCTAAAAAGAGAGAGTAGGCTACATCATTGCAAGGAGAATGAGGAGGAGACACCAGGAGAGTATACAGTATATCACTAAAGGCTCTGCTATTTGGCGATGACAAACCAGGAATGCAGGTGGATCACAAGTATTATGAATGGATAAGCCAGCTGTGGTGTAACTGTCTCTTATTCTTTTTACTCCTATTAATGACAAAGGAACAGATTACATCTGTCCCGGGAGCTGGCCCACACGGTGACGCGCCCCGCTGTCCATGCCTGCTGAATGACAGCAGCTCTGACCGTCTCCAGCAGTGGGGATCATTCAGACCAATCAGACGCTGCGCCTCGGCCGCAGCGCATTTAAAGGCGAGGAGAGGCGCTCATTTGATTGGTGAAGACGGCGATCAGCTGTGATAATCCCACTCACGTCTATTCTCCTCCTACTGTGACATTTGCGCGGAGAGGCAGAGACGTGAGCATGGACGGGCAAGCTCTGCGCCCCTGTGCGCCATGAGTGCGCCTGTCTTGGCACTGCAGGAAACTTGCAAAGTGCGCTGGTCACACCCAGTCCGCGCGGCGAAGGCCGGCGCAGGCAGGTGCGCCTGCGCTTGCGCCTGGTCTACGAAATTAGAGCCCAATATCTTACTGTGCCTTAAGAGAATATCTTCAAATTAACACTCAGTTGGCCTCAAGGATGAGCTGCATAGATTTTGGTGGTCAGGGTTTGGGACACTCAGCCCATCATTCTTTTCTTTTTATATTTCAGGACATTGGATCCAAAGAGGCTGACGCAGACATTGCAAAGAAGACCATGGGCATCTACACAGTCCGAGCGGAGGATCTTGGTCTTGATGGTCCAGGTGATGGACGCTTTGCCTATGTCGGAGTCATCTTGGAAGGCGTGGAAGTCCTACACAATCTGCAGAGTGTCAGCCATGCATGCGTGATGCTTTATGGACTGATCTATGCACTCAACCTGAGCTATCCAAAAAGCCTCAAGCATACATTCGAGGTGTACCAGAAAGTCCTGATGGACTTGGGCTCAACCAAGCTTTCACCAAAAGTACAAGCACTGAAACTCAAGATACTCAAGTGACTTGGTTGGTAAGGTTGCATTTACTCAGCTCCTACCAGTTGGTGTGTTACTCGAGTGTTGCTGTGGAGGTAGGTTTAGTTTAATCAGTAGTTTAAGTGTGTTATTTGGCAGTGTTGGCTGCTGGTTCGGCTAAGACCTGTTTTTTGTTTAATTGTTTCCAGATTCGATGGAAACTTGTTAAAAGTGATAAAAAGATATCTGTTCTGAAAAGATGGTTCAGTTCCTGTCAAATGCCTGTCATTGTTACCAAGTAAAGTTTTTTGGAATATTGAAGGGAAACTATTACCAAAATGTATCCCTCTTGTGAGTGTACATGAGTCAAACTTTCGTTTCAATACATAATTGGAATTGGATCAGAACTTATAAGATGTAGCATAATTGAGTTTCAAACAACACTGTAACACCAAAATACACTATATCCGAATGTGGTTTTTTGGTCTTAATCATGCGCTTTGAAGAGTTTGACTCGTGCACATTCATTAGAAGACCTTGAGGGACATTTTTGTAACAGTTTCCCTTGACAAGCTGAACAAACCGAGCAGACCCAAAGACCCCAAGTGGAGAGAATGTATGTGGTGGGTAAGTAGTTGTATCAAGGGATTGCACTTTCAGTTTTGCACTTTGCTTCACTGATCTGAATTATTTGTAATGTTTTAGCCATATTCATTGGTCTTGTGTTATTGCCTACTGTCATGCTGGAAATTTTTTTTTTTTGCAAATGAAAATTCCAGCATTACGCTTTTTTTTGTTGTTTAACCACTCATATGGAGCAAGCAAGGACTATGAAGGCCAACAGTGCTTCATCCAGTTCTGGATTGAGAAAGAGTGGGATTGCGGGGTGTAGGATGGAGAGAAGTAAGACATAAGAAAGATGAGAGATTTCTGTATGCACATAAACTTTCAAGAAAGAAGTTGAGTTGAAAAAGGTCGCAAGGATGTGTTCTGACCTATAACCGGTTTCTGCTTGGATTATGATATTGAGACTTCAATATTAATAAATCTATTGAACCAACAAGGCAGTCTGATTGTTGCATCATCAAGATTATTTGTAGTGAATGTAAAATTACATAAATGTGATGCCTTTTGATTAGATTTTATTTATTACATCATAATAGATAACATGTAATTCAAACAAATATATATTATTCAACTTGAATAGGTAAACTGATTCTTATGCAATTCAAACAATATACTTTGTGTTTTAAATATGTACTTTAATTATTATTCATTTAGATTAATTAGACTATTTATACTGAATACATAAACCCAGTGATTATGCGTTTAAAATGAATAAACTTTATTACACTAATGAGTATTGATCATGTAACGTTTATTAGATCAGTTTGGTTTACAATTACCTAAATAAAATGAATGGGAATTTGTCATGTAATAAAACTACATAAATCTTAAAAGTTAGGGTTAAATATTTCTGTGAGTGTATGTGGAGGCTGAGGCCTATGAAGGCTGAGTTTTCGGCAATGAGAGAGGCGATGCTGCAACATGCGATGAGATCAAGAGAGCCGGAGGTCACAGAAAGGTGGCTCGCGCACCTTTCAACAAAATCCCACTGGGAGGCAGAAATGCCCACATGGCTGAAAACTACAGCAGAGCCCGGGACGACAGTGCAGGAGCACGCCTGGGTGAAGAGGAGAGTGACGAGGAATCACGCGTTTAACACGTTTGAAACCTGGAAAAAAGAAAGGCAATGCGGACACACCACCCAAACATCAGCAACCCAACATCACAAACTGGGACTAACAACAAATAAGAGAGTCATGAATTATGCCTTACGTGGAACAAGAAATTGGACAACGCCTTACGTGGAACAAAGGATTGGTCATAATAGGTCAAATACGGACACTAAAGGACAGTCAAGAATTATGTCATACTTCTGTAAATGGACTAAAAATTTATAATAATTTGATGATATGTTGAAAAGAGGAGACTAAATATTGAGAAAATGGGGACGGGACTAGATAAGCTCTGCTTCTCCCGTCTTCCCTTTCGGACATGTACATTTGATCAACTATTGACAATGTGTGATGCTGTGTAAGTGTTTTGACGTGACCGAAATAAATAAATCAATTCAATTCAATTCATATATATGTATGTATGTTTATATGTATGTATGTGTATATATATATATATATATATATATATATATATATATATATATATATATATATATATATATATATATATATATATATATATACACAGTTGTGCCCAAAAGTTTACACCCCCCAGCAGAATTTCTGATTTTTTGGCCTTTTCTCAGAAAATATGAATGATAACACAAAAACCTTTAGATTAGTTTACTCTTTTTAAATCATAATGACAACAGAAACTTCAAAAATTACCCTGTTCAAAAGTTTACACCTCCTGGCAGTTTTGGCCTGATAACATGCACAAAATTTGACACAAATGGGTTTGAATGTCTTCTAAAGGTAACCATCCTGACCCGTGATCTATTAGCTTGTAATCAGTGTGTGTGTATAAAAGCTCAGTGAGTTTCTGAGCTCCTGACAGACACGTGCATCTTTCACTGCGATCAAATTTCAGGTTTCTGCGTCATAGGTAAAGCAAAAGAATTGTCAAAGGATCTGCGAGAAAAGGTATTTTAACTGTATAAAACAGGAAAAGGATTTTAAAAGATATCTAAGGAATTGAGGATGCCAAGAAGCACTGTTAAAACTCTAATTAAGAAGTGGAGAGAGAGGGATTCCGTTCAAACCAAACCACGGTCAGGCAGACCAACAAAAATTTCAGCTCCAACTGCAAGGACAATTGTTGGAGATGCAAAGAAAAGCCTTCAAATAACTTCAGCTGAAATACAGGACTCTCTGAAAAAAATTGGGGTGGATGTTTCAAGATCCACAATAAGGAGACTCTTGAAGGAACATGGGCTGCATGGTCGGGTCACCAGAAGAAAACCATTTCTACACAAATGCCACAAAATATCCCGCTTACAATCCAAACAGCACAGACAAGCCTCAAAACTTCTGGAACAAAGACATTTGGAGTGATGAGACCAAAATTGAACTTTTTGGCCACAACCATAAACGTTACATTTGGAGAGGAGTCAACAAGGCCCGTGATGAAAGGTACACCATTCCTACTGTGAAACACGGAGGTGGATCACTGATGTTTTGGGGATGCGTGAGCTACAAAGGCACAGGAAAATTGGTCAAAATTGATGGATGGATGAATGCAGCATGTTGTCAGAAAATACTGGAGGAAAATCTACACTCATCGGTCCAGAAGCTGCGCATGGGACGTTCTTGGACGTTCCAACATGACAATGATCCAAAACACAAGGCCAAATCAACCTGCCATTGGCTACAGCAGAATAAAGTGAAGGTTTTAAAGTGGCCATCTTAGTCTCCTGACCTCAATATCATTGAGCCACTCTTGGGAGATCTCTAACGTGCAGTTTATGCAAGCCAGCCCAAGAATTTACAGGAGCTGGAGGCTTTTTGAAAAGAGGAATGGGCAGTTTTACCATCTGAGAAAATAAAGACCCTCATCCACAACGACCACAAAAGACTTCAAGCTGTTATTGACGTTAAAGGGGGAAATACACGGTATTAAAAACTAGGGGGTGTAAACTTTTGAACGGGGTAATTTTAGAAGTTTCTGTTGTCATTATGATTTAAAAAGAGTAAACTTATCATTTTTTCAATAAATGTCTTCACCCAACCACTAACCATGAGTGACAGAAAGGTTTTTGTGTTGTCATTCAGATTTTCTGAGAAAAGGCCAAAAAATCAGAAATTCTGCTGGGGGGTGTAAACTTTTGGGCACAACTGTATATACATACATATATTTGCCTCCAATTTGTTGATTTGCTTTATATGGACTCATCTTTTAGTTTTGCTTTGCATTCCACGTTGAAAACTGTTCATATATTCCAAGAGGTCAAAAGACGTCTCAAGACTTAACTCTGAGTTTAAGGTGATGTGATAAATGCTGTGCCTTATTATTTAATGATGGGGGACAAAGACAAGAAATAATAATGAGGGAAATGTATAGTTTATACTTTGTAATTGAAGGATGTGTTAAACCTTCTATTATTTCCCCCTTCATAAATCAGTGTCACCACTTCTTGATGGCATCGTCTACCTCATGAGGAGATTGTTTAATGATAGATTAAATAGTTTTATTCTTTATTAAGGGATAGAGATTGTTCTCTTTATTATTTTAATACCTTAGATAATCTATCTTTTATAGTACTTGTTGCTAGTTCTTATTTTTACATTGTCATTTTATGTTTTTTCTCTTAATGCCAGGGGGTTGGGACAGAATATCAAATGAAAAGCCTTATTTCTATTTGCAAAGCAACAAAAATCTGACTTTTCTTTTTTCCAAGAGACACATTCAATTAATAACGATACACCATTATGGAAAACACAGTGGGGCAACGATATTTGGTTATCACACGGCTCAGAAAGAGCAGCAGGTGTTGCTATTCTGAAGAATTCCTTTGTTGGGACCATTTGACATTCTGAAGGTGATCCTAAAGGGCATTTCTATATTTTAGTTGTTAATATCAATGATACTATGATCTTACTCACTAACATATATGGGTACAACTTAAAATGTGACGACAGAATGCTTGATGTATTGGAATCTCACTTTTTTCCCTGGGCTCTCTACATATCCAAATGCAAGGATAGTTATGGGGGGGGGACTTCAATGTTGCTCTGGATGGCCTTCAAGATAGGTGGCCTCCACGAGCCAATTATTCCGCAGCTTCCAATTTAATACAATTTATGCATAAATTCAATTTAAATGATGTATGGAGACAAAAAAATCTTGATGAGAACTCATATACTTGGAGAAACAAATCTCGCACTAGCTTATCACGCATCGACTTTTGGTTGGTTTCTAATTGCTTTGATAAAGTTATTAGTGTGAATATCCTCATCACTCCTTTGACAGGCCAAAGAGCAATTTCAGTACAAATCTCTTTAAATCCTAGAATTTAACATCGACACTCATATTGGAAGCTAAACTCCTCTATTTTAAAACATGATGCTGTATCTAAAACTGTCCATTTGTTGATTGAACGCTTTTGGCACAAATCTTTACTGGAAAGAAAGTTTTGTAATAACTGCGAACTCTTAAAGTTTGAATTGTCAAGAGAAATAACATCAATAACATCTATCTGAAAATGAACATAGACGCTTAATCAATCTGCAAAACAAATTGGATGACATTTACATATTAAAGGCTGAAGGAGCCATTTTAAGAAGTAGAAGAAGATGGTTGGAGGAAGGGGAACAGAATACTGCCTATTTTTTTCAACTGGAAAAATGTCATGCTAAAAATAATACAATAAAAAAAAAAGAAATATTGATGGGAATATTACAAATGACCCTCAAAAAATAGCAAAACATTGTTCAGATTTTTATACTGAACTATATGAATCCAAATATAATGAAGAATCTACCAGTAGATTTATACAGTCTCTTACAGAAACCAAGTTAATTAACACTGATCTGAAAAAATGTTGCAACAAACCACTCACACTTTAGGAAGTTATATCTGCCATCGAACATCTTAAACCTAATAAGTCCCCAGGCACGGATGGCATTACCTCTGAATTCTATAAAACATTTTCCAAACAGCTTGCACCCTTCCTCCTTGGTCTTTTCTTAGAATGTATAGGTAATGAATCCCTCCCTCCTACTTTAACCCAAGGACTCATAACTTAAATTCAAAAACCAAAGAAAGATTTACTCCTTACTGACAACTGGCGTCCAATCTGCTTACTTAAAGGTGCTATGAGGAGAATCTATTTGCGGCAACATAAAGACTCTGCTACCCATGAGCACGCGTGGCATCTGTCGTAATGCTGCATTCCAGTAACCTCAGAGTGACATCATCTCCAACTTAACTGCGTTGCAGTTGAAGTCTGAAAAAAACATGCCGATCTACCAGGCTATTGTAAGCTGTTGTTAGCACGCCCTGTGTTGTTGTACACATATATCACATGAAGAATGTGATTATCACCATGGCAGCAATTTTTGTAAATATAACTCCAACAATACTATGTATACAGCTGATCTAGAGTGACACACCCCAGTCAGAAGTGCAAATAAATTGATTATTACAGGAGCTTAGTAACTGTTCACACTTGGGGCATCCATCTTCGATTGTCAACTCGGGGGTGATGAGGTTTCACACATAGATATCTATAGAACACTAGATGCCTCGTCACCACTGCTGGCCAATGGAGTCGAACGTCCGCAGAGTGCAGCCATCTTGATAGGGGCAGCTCGCTCACTCATAACATTGTGTTGATGGGACATGTAGAGTTTTCAACCAATTTTTAAATGGTTCGGTTTATTATAGACATCAACTGTGTGTCAATGATACATGGCATACTGTAGTTTTCAATAAGCATGCTACATACTAAATATATAATACATGTATATAATATAATATATTTCAATATTCTCTATCATATTTATATACATATCTTATGTAATATAGATATACATATTTATACTTTTTTGATACACATATTTTTAGGTTTTTTGATAGACATATTATTTTGATACACATATTTGCATACTTTATACATATTTTATACATATTTAAATTGTTTTGATACACATATTTGTATACTTTACACATATTTTACATATGTCTTATATTACTCTTCATACTATGTTGATATACATATCTTCGAAAAAATATAAGATATTTAAAGACACCACATCAGGAGAAATATAAAGGAACAACCATGCCATGCTGGAGGAAATGAGGCTTGACGGTTGCTAACCACCACCACATCTTTTGAGACTGCCCCAAGTTTAAAGTCTTCTGGAAGGCTATCCAGTCTTCATTAAGCAAGGTCTTTAACACACAAATACCTCTGAGCTTCAATGTCTTAAAATAGCCCTAAGACAGCACTATTGCTCATGACACGCTGGTTCACACTGCAAGATGCCTTGGGGAACTTATTTACTGGCAGGCATTTGAGGGAAGAAAAAAAAGGGAGAGAGATGAAGGGAAGGCAAAAGGAGAGCTTAGCAGAGAAGAGGACAGAGACTGAGAGCGCCATCTGCAGTTGATGAGGGAAAAGTCTTACAATAATGATGTAATCCTCCTTTTTGTCACTCCACCCTCTTTCTTTCACAACTGGTGTTGCCTGTCTCTGTCATCATACACTCACAGAAACAGCAATCTAGAGCACAGCCATCAGATGAGACAAGGGAGCGAGGGAATGCAAAATGTCTGTTGCCTTGGCTACGGCCAGTGAATGGTCACCAGTCAGTGGATCTGGGAGAAGGAACCTGTCACCTGAAGATAATAAAATAAAAAATGACCCTCATATATGACATTTAAGATGTGGAAAGAGAGGTCTAATCTATCAGAGATACAACCATAAAATCATGAAACTTCTGAAACACCAGATTCACAAACGAACGTCACAGACCACAGGGCTAAAGATGTCACGTGTAACTTTATCAGGACTACAGAATAAAACGGGAACCTAATCATAATATGTGTCTCGGTATAATTGAGTCTGAGTATGACCTTGTCTTAACCCTCCTATTATCCTAAAATATAAGTGTTGTTCCCGAACGACTCATTCAAAAGAACAAATCTATTAAGTGAACATACTGAACCAAATCACTTCCTCAAGGGATTAGTTTGTTTCTCAGTTTGGTACAGCTGCCGCAGCACACAACAGCGCCGGAAAGGCAGCCGGTGAACAGGGAAGGAGAGACTGCACCACGTTGCAGATGCCTGAACTTCTCAGTCAGTGCTGTCTCCTCCTGAATCAGCTGGTGAATGAAACACTCAGTGAACAACTGTATCTTCCTGAATCAGTAGGTGAACGAAAGACTCAGTGATCTTCACTCTCCTGAATCTCCGCTCTGAGGGATACACTTTCATGGTGACTGTTGTTCCCTGTTGTCAACAGATAAACAGATTTAAAATGTGAGACTAACCATCTGTAGCAGGTAATAGTGGGCAGGAGCAGCGGAGGGAGACAGGAAAGGAGTGTTGTGTTCAAGTATACCTTGTAATTCTGTTATATTGCCATCACAACAACTCACATACAGTAGGACACAGCATGTAACAAGTAATGTTTAAAAACCGCAGTTTGAGAAAATGCGTGACTCATACATGAATGTTCAGTGTGAACCCTTCACTGAATGTACTGTGGTCTCACTCACTGAACATCATACTGCAGGAGAAACAGAAACAGGAATCAGGCCATATAAACCTAATCATGCAACTTTATTAACAAAACACATAATGATTAGCAGTGTAAAAAATGGCTAAAACCGAATGAAGTACAAAATAAAACAACAAAACAACTTCTAAGCTTTTACTTTGCAGGCTATTTGATAATTCTTTTAGATATTAAATTACTATAGTTGCATTGTTATGGGATTTTTAAGGCATTTTTCACCTGAACTGTCAGTCACATCCACACAAAAAGTCATGAATATGTCAATGAACTGAACTGAAACCTGAACTGTTGAGCTGTGCATCTGTTCAGGAAGTTGGAGTCCTGGGCTCCTCCCACCAAGCACTGAATGATTTGGTGATTCAGTGAATGAATCATTTTAATGTATCTTTTAATCAGCTGATTCTAGTGATTCAGTACATCTTAAAGAACTGCCGTGCCCATCACTATAAATTGTTGCTAACACATTTTACCCTTGGGATTAATCTAACCCCAGGGACATTTGCCTCCAGAAAATTATTTCCATAAAAATGTTGGCACTTTGTTTAATTGTTGAAAATGTAATTAATCCCTTAATAAACCTACAGTATCAGTAAGTTGACCTGTCCTCTTGGGCCACCATCAGGCAAAACTTTTAAATTAGCATAAATGTATCTCCAAAGTTTTCATACAAATCTTCTCACATTTACTGACAACATTAATGATTAAAGCTAGGGTCTACGATCTGAAAACCAGTTTGGCTGTTGAGACAGATTTGAAAAACGCAGCCTGCCCCCCCTTCACTCACCCCTGCCCTCCGTGTTCCAAGATCCCGACCCCCAGCTCGTGTTGCCTCCTAACAACACGCCTCCTTCGATAGAGCAAGAAGCCGGCCGGCAGAAAATACTCATTGGCGTTGAAGATAAATGAGATTTCTCACAGCTAAAAGTAACAAACACGACGGTCATCCCCTTTGTAACACACAGCGATAGCCATTACAATCGGACCAGCGGTGAAGCGGGTCTGGCGTTGACACTGTTAGCTGATCAGAGCAGAGCCGATTGTTTACGTTCTGCGTGGATTGTATGAGGATTTACATTTTTCTACGTGTCTTCACCAGCTCAGTTTACAATGCTAACAATGAGTGGCTAACTTATTGCTAAAATCTATTGACAGAGCCTACCCGTTCTGAGCAACAACGTTCAGTCATTAGCCAGTATAGGCACAGACTAACCAGAGTTATTCAGCAGACATTTCCCACTGTAGTAAACAAAGTTATTACCTGTTCAACAGAAATTTGACGCTGTTTCAGCGTCAGTTTTCAGTCCCAAATCATTCTGCAGCCTTTTCCACAGGTCTTACAATTTTCCAATGTTGAGTCTCCGTTGGGACCTGTATTGCTCATATTTCTTCCTTACTTCAGCCTTTTCCTCGAAACTTTTACGTTTCCTTCCCTTCAATATGAAGGGTAACAGAAGCGGCCTCCCGGTTTCCGTGCTGGTCTTCTCCGGCTCCATGATGCTTCAGTAGCTGTGCAGCTTGCTGCTCGCCATGACACCATGTACATAAGGGAGGTAATGGGGTGGAGGCGGGACCATGGGCGGGACAGTGCGGAGCAGGGGAGACAGGGGTTTGGATGGACTCACGGACCAATCCGAGCTGCTGTTCCCGGCGGTTCGGATTGATCAACTATTATACTGAATGGATTTTTTCATTCTTTATGGTCTTATATTGCGTAGATCAGACCAAGCTTCCAAATCGTAGACCATAGCTTTAATAGAATATGAACCCTATTGGTTTTGGTGATTATAAGACCTTCCCTGTGGCACCATAATCAGGTCAAACTTTCAGTTTTACAGTTACTGTAATCCTGATATTTCATCCCAATCTTTCCCATCCCATCTTGGGGTGCACATTCATGGCTCTCACAGAATGAATCATATTGATTGACGTTGATGACCACGTCCTCTTCTCTCAGGAAAACATTTATATACATATTTTTATCTCCTTTTTTGTAACATATTTGTGGTTCATCACTATAAAGTCTTACTTACCCCTCCTCTTTTTTGTGGCTGGAAATATTGCTCTACCAGTTTCAGCATTCCAAAGGCTTACTGTTGCTTCACCTTTTGATTTGTAAGCTCCTGCAAAAATAATCAAGCCAGTGTAGGCTTCAAAGTAGCATCCAAGTCTTTTCAACTGTTAACATGGACTCCCTTCTCCTCAAAATTTTTCCTCCCAAGTACAATATTATTAACTCATAAACCTACATTTGCTTTCACATTTTGGAAGTTGTTCGCAAATCAAGTTGTTTGACATGAGAAGTATCAAAGTTTCTGTCGAATAGTTGTTTTCCCAATCCCACCTGTTGATCAACTCAAAAGAATCAACTCTGCACCTGCAGGTGTGGAGCCACACACGGACAGTTTTACAATACTAAAACAGCTTGGGGTCAAATTGACCCCTGCGGAACACTAATGCCTGCAATATATGCTCAGCACACTAAAAATATATCATCATGATAATTTTATGCTTGAGTTGAACCCATTAAATTAGGAAATAAATATATATATATATATATATATATATATATATATATATATATATATATATATATTTAGGGATTTAGCGTCCCCCAGGGCTACGAACTTGGTCCTTACCGTGAGGTATGAATAAAACCATTGGAGGGCAGTCAGTGCCAGAGATACCAATGTCGTGTTGGAGGCAGTGAAGGAGGATGTGGTTATCAACAGTATCAAATGCAGCAGAGAGGTCGAGAAGGATGAGGAGGGAGGTGGAGCCCGAGTCAGGCATCAAGAGGTCATTTGGGACTCTGATGAGAGCTGTCTCTGTGCTGTGAGAGGGGTGAAAACCGGATTGGAATTTTTCATATACATATATATCTATATCTATATCTATATCTATATATCTATATCTATATCTATATCTATATCTATCTATATATATCTATATCTATATCTATCTCTCTCTCTCTCTCTCTCTCTCTATATATATATATATATATATGTATATATATATATATATATATATATATATATATATATATATATATATATATATATATATATATATATATATATATATATATATATATATGTATACATATACACACACATATATATACATATGTATGTATATATATATATATATATATTAGGGCTGGACGATATTGGAAAAAACTGACATTGCGATTTTTGGGGGGTTTGCGATATATTGCGATAAGAAGAATTTTCACCAGATGACTTGTATAGCTCTGTTTGGGAAGAATTGGGTTGACTCACAATGACACCATTGTATTCATATAATACGATTTAATCCAGGCTAAGGGAGTTCATCTGTGAATGATGAAGATTGCTGTATATAAAAAGGGATCCAGGAGGCCTGTACAAAATAGAATAGGTTTCAATTTCAGTTGCTTATTTTCATTTCCCCAATAAATGTAGATGATATATGTAAATGTTAAAAAAACCCTTCTATGAAATAAATGCTGAAGAAAATGTTTGTAATATCTCATCAGGATCTTTGTGCCTATTATAGACTAATGAAAATATAAAACACAGGAGTATATCAGGAGCAATCAGAAAGGAAAAAAAACAAGGCAAAGTAGATTTTTCAAATTAAATTCAATGCGATATGTAAGTCAAAACCAATCATGAAATAACAACACCAAGCGGTGTGCACTGTGCATGAGCGTAGACTCAGTTCAGTTCAGTTCAAACACAAAATCCGTTCCAGGTTTTCAAAATAAATTTCACACACAGTTCAATCCAGTTCAAACCAACTGAAATCAGGCTTGGCATTGCAAACCCAGTCCGGGTTTTACCACAGACCCACTCTCAAAACAACTCAAGATAAACAACAGATTTATATCTTTTTGCCGTTCAATGGTGGACATTCAGCATTCACACACACAGTCAAGAGGCACTCACGGCACTGTTGTCGGGTTATGGTCGGTCGGTCAGTCGTTCTGAGGAGATATTCAGCCAACTTTGACGGACTCCTGACAAGGAAGAGGATGAGACTCTCCAGGAATTTCCTCACGGAAATAATGCCCCAGGTTAGGCCTGGGCGATACGACGAAAAATGTTATCACAATATAAATTTTCTTATCAGTCGATATCGATAATTATCACGATAATTATCAAATCATTTTTTCTTTCAAATTTGAAGGCTGATTTTTGCCCCTGAGTTAAAGTTGACAAAACCAGATGCTGCTTTTGTACTTTAACCAATCTTTAATGTCAGAACATGACAAACTACTGCACAGGATTTCACAAATTTTTTTGCTTGTATATTTAAAAACATTTTTGAACACTTCTCTCCTTTTTTCATCCAAACTGCTCTTTTGTAATCATAGCTTTTCAGTAAATTATTTTCTACTATATCGGCGAGCTCCTCTTGCTTAGCTGCCAAAACACTAAGTTCTTCATAAGTTGGATTTGGATTTCTATCAATAGTTTCTTGTAAATGTTCAATCTCTTTATTTAAGACTTGTTCTGTTTTTTTAGATTGTTTTTTTTTTCCATGAGCAATATGCTATGGCATATCCTCTAAAAGTGCATTTAAAGGCTTCCCAGACAATTTGAGGATTTGCAGACCCTTCATTAAATTAAAAAAATCCTGAATAAATGATTTTGTTTTTTTAATAAATTCATCATCTTGTAATAACATTTGATTAAATTTCCAATATCCGGGTCCTCGTATATTATCTTCAATTGCTAAATTTAGCCCTATACAATTATGGTCTGAGCGTAATTTATCTTCAATTAGTGTTGCATTTACTTTGTTTATCAATGAAAATGATATCAAAAAGTAATCAATCCGACTTGCCTGGTTTTGTCTTCAAGTATATCGTACTAACTTATGATTTTTCAATCTCCAGATATCAATTAAATCAAATGTATCCATTGCATTTCGTATCTTTTGCAAGGCTCGAGGATGATAATTTATAGAAGTATTCCCTTTTCTATCCAGTGTCGTGTCCAAAGCAACATTGAAGTCCCCAACTATAACCAATTCTCCTTCTTGTTCTTGCAACCTATCCCAGATGTCATCAAAAAAGGAGGGCTCATCTGTGTTTGGCCCATACAGATTTACAATACACATCTTTAGACCCTTAACTATTACATTTAATATCAACCAACGTCCTTGGAAATCTTTCTCCACCGAACAAAGTTGAAAAATTAATATCATAACACCGTTTGAGTTTCTGCTACCATGTGAAAAGAAAATTGGTCCATCTCACTCCTTCCGCCATTTTTCTTCATCTAGACTTGTTGAGTGTGTTTGTTGAAGACAAAAAAAAACAATTGTGGTTTTACCTTTAGCCACATAAATATAAGTTTTCTTTTCCTATTGTCTGCCAAGCCATTTCAATTATAACTAAGAATTCCCACATCATTATCTTTAGTTTAATGAACCATGAGGCCTAAATAAGTTTATTTAACATTTTATTGGTTCTCTTAATATCCTGGATCCTATGAGCTTGAGTTATCTTAAAACTAAAAACTGCTGCACCATACATTTCCAAACGAATGCAAAACACCCAAATTAAACCCACCAACACATCGCACTTAAGATACACTAACACATAACACAAAAAAATAAACCACAGCTGATTTTTTTCCATTGTCTAGCTACATGGACCAGTCCCAGAATAAACTGAAACGCTCCAACCAAAAATTCATGTTATGTTCGTGTAGTAGTTTCCATGGCAATGATTCAATGACGCAATCACCATGCGACATTGTTATTGTTCCTCACGCCTGTAGAGCTCCCCGTTTACATAAAGTTTATCAACAACAAGGCGAACTTTTTGCCCTTTCTGCCTAAAGGAGTTCATTATTGGGATTAACTTACGTCGTTTTTCCACCACCTCGGCTGGATATTGGCTGGTCATGAAAAATCGAGTGCCTTTTAGTCTTTTGGAGAGAGCAAGCACGTCATCTTTGTTTTTGGAGCTGGTAAACTTTACAACCACCGGTCTCAGTTTACCTTGCTCCTTGCGCTGGCCAAGCCCGTGTGCTCTCTCTATTTGGAACTTCTTAACTTCTTCCTCCGGGATGCCGAGTTGCTCCTTCAGAAAGGCCCTGACGAGGGTCTCCACCATGCTGTAAGTTTCCCCTTTCGCTTCGTTTATTCCCATGATCAACAGGTTGTCCGGCATGCTCCTGCAGCGGAGCTCCAGCAATGCCGTCTTTAACTTCTCATTTTCATTTGATAGTCCAGTGGTTGCAAGTTTCAGACTCCTAACTTCTTCTTTTAGTACTGCCTGATCATGTTTTATATCCTCCATTTGAGCGTGGTTATACTCGACTGACTTTTTCAACTCTGTAACATCAGCCCTTAGTCCGTCCAGAATGTCCAGTTTCTCAAGTTTTTCAGCCACAGCTTGTAACATTTTTCGGTCGTCAGGGGTAAATGTAGCGGTTTCATCGTCATCACTTGAAGATAATAGGTCGCGGCAGCGTTTTGATTCCCTTGATCCGCCTTTTGGCATGATTGCAGTTCAAACAATAGGTAGCTCAGCGTCCGACACGTTTTAGATCAATATACCAGCCAATGAAGATGATGTCTCACCATTTACACAGAGTCGAATATGAAGTCAATTACGACTTAGAATATCGCCACGATGGAGCACTTAAAACCATGAATAATACTAAAAAACTGGGACCTGTAGGAAGACAATCTCAGCTCGTGTGGCTCACAGCGGCCATGTCACAGCCCCACCACCGGTTTCCCCGTCTGCATCTGGAGCTTTTAGGTAGCTCTCAAGCTCTGCCTCAACTGACTGCAAATCCTGTGCTGCTGAGGTTTGGCTTCTTAAAAAAGCTGCCCAGTGACTTTCGCTGCTTCTTGGCAGGTAGCTGTGCTTGGTTTGCAGTGCACGCCGCTCTGTTTTTTATCAGACTCTAAGTAGCCAAAATACCTTCAAACAACTGAAGATGAGGGGCCTCTCTTGTCTACAATTCTTTCAGCATGCTTTGAGTGGGTAGGCTCGGTGTTATCCTCCGTCTCATCGTCGCTCATTTTGGCTGTGTTGTTGTCCTTTAGCTTTCATGCTCTGTGTGAGCCGCTCTGTTCCTCGTCACCTTCTTCTGCGCTTGAATGTTGGTCGGGAGCTAGCGTTGACGTCGCATTAGCGCCCCCCTTTCTCTGGTGTTCGGGTGGTGTAATTACAGTTTAAATTTATCGACTTTTATCAAACGTTTTTATTATTTCTATTGACAAAAATTATATTTGGATAATTATTGTTATCGTTTTATCGCCCAGGCCTACCCCAGGTACAATCCTTCTTCGTCCCACACGGACTCAGAACACAAGGCTGCGCAGGGCGGCAGATCAGAGCATGAGACGTGGACTGACATGGTGCTAACAACCACGGGCAGGGCGGTAGATCAGAGCATGAGACGCGGACTGACATGAAGCTGAAAACCACGAGAATGCTTCCTCCTTCACCGCCCCCCTCAGCGTCTCACTCCGGACATACTCAGCTTTTTCCTGAATCTGAGATTGAACGGCGCGGGGTGAGTGGAGATTGGTGCTGCCAGGATCGTGGGTGTGGAAATTTACTTGTGAGGGCTGTCCACAGGATGGTGGGGGCTGTGTGATGAGTGTGTCTCAACGGGGGCGCTACAGCAGGAGGGAGGAAGAGACGCTGTGTGGAGCATAGAGCAGCTTGCTGCTTTTATGAAGCAAAACAAAAGTTTGCCTGTTCCAAAAAAAGAAAAATATTGCACGTCCTGCGATGTGACTATCGCGCATGCGCACATCGCAATGGCGATGTTCAAACGATATATTGCCCAGGCCTACTTTGCAGCGTTGCTTGATATGGATTGGTCTGTGATGAGACAAACAAGGTAGTTTAAGCCAATGGTCATTAGCTGTTACAGCCAACCACTATCAAGGGCAAACAACGGTTAATGGCCTTTAGCTGTTAGCCGTAGCTGCTATCAACAGTTACATCATTCGTGGATTGGTGTGTAAAGAGTGTGAAGAGATGAACGATTGTCCAATCTCAAACTGCTGTTGTTTTGAAGGTTCTGCCCCTGAAAATATTTTCACACGGCTCCTTCCCAGATGGATTAGTGATATTTCCAATATGGTACTATCCACCTGACATGTGAGGTTACCTGCTGGTGTTTCCCTCCCTAAAAGCTGTGGTAACAATATGGCTAAAAATTGACTGTGGCTGGCTTTAATGACATAGATGTGTGGACGTATCAAATGGACAATGACAGTGAAATAGTTAAGAAAAACTTGAGAGATGTCCCTTGAGCTTATTCATGTGTTTTAGTCATGTTGATTGGCTGATGCCCATCACCGTGCACCTAGTTCTCCTCTTGTTATATGCATGGATGATGGCCCTCCCTATGATTTGAGGTAACAATACAGGTGCTACCCCCAAATTCCACCGCATGCCAAAGCGCCGCACCGCACAGCACAGCGCCACGGTCTTGCTTCGACAGGCAAAACCCACTGAAAGCGGCACGCCAAGCAGAGCGCACAGCCCCGGAGGGGGAGGGCTGATCCCCGGAGAGCCACAGACTCTTATGAGAATAGCAATGTCACACACTCATAAAGCATGTTAATGACTGAGGAAAGAAATAAACAACACCTCACTTCGCTTCTCTAAGGTCTCTTTGCTGGTCCCAACCACACAGCTTCATGACTTATTCAACCTATCCGTCTATATCCATGTAGAAAAGATGTTTAGTGTCATGTATACAATGTTATACATCTTTGTACCTCCACGATTCACTTTTCTTTGTCCATGGTGTCGTGTTGCCTCTGGGACCCTCTGATGGACTGCTGACTTTATGCTTGTGCCTCCGGTTTTGACGTAATGACAAACTATTGAGGAAATTTACGTTCTAAACACTGTGCATTGTGTTTTGTTTTAAAACTTCCGGATACTTCAGGTATTGACTTGCTGTCTGGTGCTTTCTTAACAACAGTGAATTTACGAGGTTTGGAAGCGGCCGTGCAGCAAATAGACCTGAAGCATATCTCTCGCGCCTCAGCAATGCGGCGCTGACGTGCTACAGCACGTGCAGTGGAATTTGCCTGATAGACTACAATAGGAGCGAAGTGCTCCGCAGTACATTTCAAGGGCGCTGTGCTGCACGGCGCTGCACTTTTGCATGTGGTGGAATATGAGGGTTAGGGTTAAACATGTCACACAGACACACACATGCGTGCTTTGTGCGCCATCCCAAACCATCCCCCAGTATCTGTTACACAAGCAAAAACACAAGGCCAAAAAGCTCAAAGCTGGTGTGTCTGTGTCTTTAAGATGTGGTCATGACAGAGTCCATTTTCAAGATAACTTACTGACAGTGACATAGATAGAGTGAGTTTGAACCTTTGTCAGGACTACGTCACCAAACTGACATCACCAAACACATCAACACATCACGTTTCTGGACAAGTTAACCTCAAATATAGCCAACACAAAATATTATGAAACCAGATGTGAGGACGTGTTTGGTAACTGACCTCACCAAACATGTCCTCACATCAAGTTTCTGCTGAAGTCAAATTTAGGCAAAACAATGCAGCTGAGACAATGACAATGTCAAATAGTTAGGTAACACTGTAGAGATGGCAATTGACTTTATTCATGTGTTTTAGTCATGTGTCGCCTGATCAGCACCTGACACCTGACCTTGAGAAATGAAGGGCTCTGTTGTCATGGTAACAGGAACAGGTGCAGCCAGTGGCAGTGACTTTGACTCAGTTTTCTTTAGTTTTCTTTAAGCTACATGAATAATAAAATTACCGTGAGCGTCGGACAAGTCTTGCAATCATGAAAATGTAAAATAAGAAGAGGAAAGTTACAGATTACATTTACTGTCTATGGGAGATCTTCAGGACTTTGGGAGTAACAGCTGGCTCTCATTTATTTTTCAAAATAGTTTGGGCTTCAAAATTTGATTTATATGAGGCCAAGCATTGCTTCCTGTGATAAAAAAATTCACGTTCGATGTATCATTCTGGTTTTATTGCGATTTGTTTGGAATTTTTTTAGGTTAAGTAATCAGGTCTGTATGAAATATGAGAAGTTCACCAAAACAAATTAAATAAAAATTGATCAGTTACTATAAAGTTGTAGTTGATTTGCAGCAGTTTTTAAAAATGATTTGGTCCAGAACTGAAAAACTAACTTTTTTGCATTGCCTCCAATTGTTAAAGGGATAGTTCAAAATTTTGGCAAACTCGCCCAAATGTCCCTAGGGGTTACGGCAGTGGGTGGATTTGGCTAGATGTTGAACTATCCTTTTGTCATGAGATCAAAATTCAAAATGCGGCCAAAAATTCTGTTTATGAGATAGAAATACAAAATCCATGACTCAAACATTTTGTCAAAACTTTAACACTGAAAACATGTAAAACATCTTGATGCACAAGAAAGATGATGCAGGAAAACTAGGCTGCTGGCCATTAGGCAGTCCAGCCCCTAATAAAATCTTTCAATACTATTAAAATAAAACACAATCCAAATAACATACAGTATAAAATAAAATAATATACAATAAATTCAATACAAAATAAAATATTTTTTTTCCATAAAACCAGGTAGACTCATGTCTTATTTCTCATTCTTTTAGGTTGAAAAACAAAGTCCTGCAAGATGTCAAAGCCACTCCTTTTCAAGGTGGAGGCATTTGGTTGTCCGGCAGAGGACTGAGATGAGGCTTGGAGCCTGGCTGAGAACTGAGAGGACCCTTTGAGTGGTCTAGTCGTATTCCTGGCCTGGTGCACCAGTTTGCTTGCCCTCACAGATGACAGAACCTCTGTCAGTTTTCTCTTCTTCAGTGCTTCTTCTCTCTCCTTCTTCCTTTTCAGGTGCAGCTGATACGTTGAATATGACTCCAGGCAGAACCTCCTCAATGTCTGCTCTATCTGCATGGTTGTGACTGTCCACTCCCTTGCTTTAATTGCAGATTGAACTATTGCAAGGCATTCATAAGTCTCCACCTTCATTAAGCATCTGTCAGCTTCAAGGATGTCATCCATCAGATTGATGGATCCCTCAACCAGGGGGCCAGTGAAGATGCTCAGAAGTGCTTTTACCACCTTACCCAGAATAGAAAATCTCACATCTCTCATGATTCCTCTCCACCAGTCCACGCCAAGTTGCCCCCCTTCCTCACTATAACTCTCAGCGTGAGCGACCAAGTCCACATCTATTTGGTAAGCCCATATCTCTAAATCTACGTGACCAATCTTTTCTCGATCAACTACATCAGGCAAGGCCTTGCCCAATGTGATCAAAGCCCCACTTACAGATTCATGTTGAGTCAAAGAAGGATTCAAAGCTGACAGTTCAGTGATGATGGGGTTATTGAGAAGAAGCTTTGTGAGGAGGAACTCTGCAGCCTTCATGTATCCCTCTCTGAGATTGCTGTATAGAGTTTTCACCCATATCTTCCTCTCTACACGAGCTCTGTTGAGTGCTGAGTAGCAGTGTGTGCCCACAAACAGCCTTCTGTCAGACAGCTGATTGTCTGGACTCCGGACATCAACCTTGACAGACAGATAGATAGATAAGAGTATCTGACCACACAAGCAAACACAAGCACAGTACAAACCAGTGATGGACAGTAGTGTAGCTAAAGTAGTGATGCTAGTAGTTGTCATTAGCTTGATGGTAACGTCGCTGTTTTCTGAATCAAGTAACTTCTTAGTAGTTACGCTCTTTTATTGATCAAGTAGCGCAGAAGTTTCCACAAAAGCTACATCAGCCAATAAAGTCAAACTGGCCCTCCGATCAGTTCTGTTTAAAACGGAAAACCTGAAGAAAAATGTGAAGAAGTCGTAGAAGAAGAATTAGAAGAAGACAAAGAAGTTCATGCTGATGAAAACACACCACGTCCTGCTTTTGCTGCTTCATATTAAAAGCTTTAACACAACAGAAATAATGATGGACTTTTATTCGGAAGAGTGCACAGGAAATTAATCACCAGTGCATCATTTCTGTTCACCAGTACTTTGTGAGGTTTGTTGTGCTGTTGAAAAAAATCCTCCCTATTTACAATACTTTTATTTCTTTTACCAGGATTTAATTAAGTTACTTTAGCATGTAGCAAAAAAACAATTTTGAAAATGTGGTGGCGCCATGTGTTAAGGGTACATCCATAATGACAATTATAGCTCAGGGATATGTCCCTTGATTTTCTGACAATGCAGCCCTCTGAACAATACAGTTGAATAGATCTGCCCTCAAACTTGTGACTGTGGAGCAGGTCTTCAGTCTTTTGCTGCTGTGATATGGGTTGAGTTGTACATTAGCACAGCTCACTGTTAATTTTGTCAAACAACTGAACCTAACTTGTTATTTTTGCCTGCCTATCTATTGGACTGACAGTTTTACTGGAAACTGACATTGTGCTGACTTGGCATTTAGTTGATTCAGTGTATTTTTTAAACAGTGGCTTGAATATAGTTTACAAGCTGCTTTCATTTTGCTGCAGCTTACCTTGCTTCATTTCTGTGAGGGATAGCTTTGGTGTACTGAAGCTTAATTTAATACAGAGTAGCTAGTAGCTTAGCTCACTACATTTTCCAAATAGTCTGCCCAACACTGGTACAAACAAGACAATGCAAGGCCAGCTATGTACAGTCTGAAATCAGAGCAAATGTGCTTCTGTGAAAAGGTAAATGTAAAATCAAATGAGTGACGAGAACTATGCACCTTGACCAACTCCTTTGCCTCAGAGGGATGCCTGCTGGCTTCATGGACTTGGCCAGTAGTTCTCTCACCAGGGCCACCATCTCCACATGCAGCAAGTGCACCATGGACTTCTCCCTTTGCAGTCTTTTCAGAAAGGTCTGAAAGGTTGGAAGGACACCTGCCAACACATTACAAAATTAGTGATGCAATTAAATGACAGAACGGGATAAAAGAACAGATTTTTCCCAAGATGATATACAGGGTCTTATATTATGTAACTCTTCAAAAAAAGTTCTGAAACACTATTTGAGTCAATCATATCTCACCTTTCATTCTACAAATAAGGGTGCATTTTATACCATTGAAAAGCCTGTTTAATTGCCTATACCATGAGGTGTAGCTTGTAAGGATTGTGCATTTGTGGAATGAGCACTTTACACTCTTTTTAGGAGTTTATATGCACACTAGGCCTGCAACAATACACATTGATATTGAACCATTCCATTAGATGGCCTTTGTTCAGTACGCACCATGAACTGAACAGTACCCAATTTTATTCATTTATTTAATGAATTTCTGACGATACTCTCTGTGCTGAAAGCTCAGTGGATCTGCCCTGAACAATGCCACCTTGAGGTTGCATTGTCGAGCACAGATCCACTGAGCTGCATCTCCCACTGAGACAATCTAAAAATAGTAACAGGAGTAGTTTCATGTTGTCTCCGACATCACAAGAGCTTTAACTGATGAAGTCCTGATATCAGCTTTTTTGTTGTTGCTTGGCTGTGTGTGTATGTGTGCGTGTCTTCTGCATCATGCAGAAGTGCCTCGCTCTGTTAGTAACAGATCTGTTACAGTTGTATATCAGTATGCAGTAGAAATCTCCGGCTTGTTTGAGCTTCAGAAAGTATTTTGGATATGTAGCTTGTGTGCAGCAACTGTGCTAAGTGCTCCATAAAAGAGCTGAACTACTGAGAAGTTACTTGATTCAGAAACAGCAACACTATCACCAAGCTACTAAAGAAATGTAGTTAAACTACAAACGTCCGCTACTGTAATGAGGCCGCAATAAAAATGTTCAGTTAAAAAAGGCATGGAGATATCTCTTTTTTTGTATTGAAAAATATTAAACCGTAACACTAAAATATTAATTCAAATTGTGAATTTTGTGTATTGTTGCATTCCTAATGCACACCCACAAACTAACAGTGCAGATTCACTACCAATCTAAAGGCTTGACACACTAGTAGCAATCATATTCTGTTCTTGTTGTTTTGAGGAAAAAAGATGCGTATGTCTGATGTGTATGCTCATTTACAGTCATTTCCACATGAGTTTGCCTACTTGTAATATACCTCTGAACATGTTGATCAAGACTGTCAACCTATCAACTCTGAGAATAGCACAGAGATCATGCCTTCCAGTTCTGAATCGGTGTTGTTCCCTTTCAGGATGTTGTTGTCTGCTCTTTCTGAAGAACTTCTACTCTGGCTTTTTTCTCATTTGTTAGTGCATGCCTTTCAAATATTCTGTTGAAAAACCACCTGCAGCAGTCACACATGCCCATGCACACACACCACTTCTTTAAATTCAATTCAGTATAACTTAATGAACCCTACGGCAATTCAGTTTGACAGCAAACACAGTGCATACATACATTCACATGATCATACATTCCCACAGTCAACAGACAAGGTTATTTATAGGGTTACTTATGTCAGAGACAGCACGCAGGCACCCTCTGGTGTCCCCCCAGGGTCAACAGAGAGCAAGGTGCAAATGAGTCCAAGAAATCACATGAATAAACAAGACAAAGATAGTAAAGGAGGTAAGATAAATACCGTAAAATACCAAATAGTAGCCGGGGCTTTTATTTGCTTCTATTACTGAGCAGACCAGGCGTTTATTTGGGACCAGGCGACTATTTGAGACAGGCGTTTAATTCCTTTTGCACACAAATTTTACTTAGCCAAAACTAAAAAATATGGTAAATATAATCAAATAATTTATTTACACTAGTATGAATAATACCTGTACATTTTCAAGGCAATATTACAGTACTGTTGTTATACTCTTATCTTCTTCTTTCAACTCTGCACTCTCTAAACACTCTTAATACTGGTCAGAAACAACTAGTAGTTAAGGTCTTACTTCTTCTTTTTTCACTGCACCAGGGACATGGAGATAAGCAGCAACATACCGCTAACTGACGTGACCGGCCTCCTGACGTTAGTTAAGGCCATGTTGCACTTTGTCTTGTGTTGTAAAAGCAGCTTATTCTTCCTTTCCCGGCAGCTGTGTGTTTAAACAGTTTCTGTTTCAGCTCGTGTTGAGAGGGAACAGGGAGTCACGTGGCACTTTTCTTCAGTGTTTTGATTTTGAAACTACTTGAAGAAGATGACAGAGAAGTAAGGTAAAACTAGGGCGACATGGCAGGATGCTGTTAGGTAACATGTTCTCTGCTGTTTGTGTTAAATTGAAAACTTAATCCACAAATTTGTCTGCGGTTTTGAGCTGGGAGAGCTTTTTACAGTGGTGATGCAGACATGCACACACAGGCAGAAGTAAAATCATCCCACAAATCATTACACAATCTTTTTAACATATGTGTAGCAGAAGAAGCAACAGCCCATTCAAATAGGAAGACGTGAAAAGCTTTGTGCTATAAATCCATGAGGTTATCAGCTCTGTGTGTGATTATAAACAACCTGATGACAGGTGTGCTTTTGTGTTGTGTCACGCCACTTTAATTCTGAAATGCCAGCACAAAGTGTATAAGGACAAACTGGGGTGGCTTTGACCAGTGTAAATCATGTTTAATAATCGCGATTTCAATGCCAGTCAAAATAATCATGATTATTATTTTTGCCATAATTGCCCAGCCCTAGTGAATTGTTAATCCAACAGCAGTGACCTACCTGTGTTTATGCTCTTCATTTGCATCCAACACATGGTAGTAGTGCAGTATCACAGCATCCAAAAGTCCCTGCAACTTATTGCAAACCTATGAGGGGTGAAGGTAACAGATTGATAGAAAAATTAACATCATTTTTATTAATGTATTTTTTGGGGCATTTTGTGCCTTTATTGATAGAAGAGAGCCAGTGGATAGGCTTGTGAAAGGGGGTGAGAGAGTAGGGGAAGACACTCTGCAAACTGGTCACAGGCAGGATAAGAACCTGGACTGGCAGAAGCAAGTACATGGGGTGCCTGGTTGCTAACCACTCCGCCAAACCATCACCCCCAAAAATCAACATCATTTTTTAAGAATAGGCTTACATTTCTGTTACTTTAAACCTTCCTCATACACACCTCCAGCAACTGGATAAAGTGGTTGCTCTTCACTGGCAGATGGACAGGAAACAAGAACTCTGCAAATACAGTATCTCTTCCTGATTTAGGGACTTCTCTACATCATAATAGATGTCACTGCAGAATCCTTCCACCTCTGAGGAAAATGGGCTCATCAGGGCCTTGGCGGCATTGTTCACC
Organism: Scarus forsteni; assembly: GCA_036419115.1. Classification (NCBI taxonomy): domain Eukaryota; kingdom Metazoa; phylum Chordata; class Actinopteri; order Labriformes; family Labridae; genus Scarus; species Scarus forsteni. Next base: position 1,401,966 of record JAZDUH010000075.1, read on the forward strand.
ATATGAACGGTATCTCCTGATATAAAGAATGATCGAAATTATCACATTCATCAGTCAGTACTTACAACAATATTCTTAAAATTAGCTGAAAACAGAAAAAGTACTGATGCACACTCTGAAATCATTCAATGTAGCACTTTACGCTCGTACCACCAACAAATTAGATTAGCATTTTTTTTTATTTGTGCAATATATATGTGTGCACCAACACTTTTACAGTAAGCACTTTTATCTTTTGCACACTAGCTCTGATGGTCACTTACAACTAAATGATCTGTGTACCAGTATTGGTGTATGTCCTCTTTTTGTTTTTTAGGGTCTAAGAAACAAGTTTGCAAAGAACCTATGTAGTCATTGGGCTGCATGGCTAAAACGACCGGATCACAGCGGCTTGCAGCCTAAATGCTTATTCTATTTTCACTGTGTTCACACTTAAAATGGACTATCCTTGGGCTTTAATTTGGCACATTTACGTGTGAACGTTCATTAATATGCACTCTCCCTTTTTAACTAAATAAACAGAAATTGGATGTTTTACTTTGAAATTAAAAAATAGCAGCATGATGCACTATTGTTTTCAATAACAAAAACAAAGTAAATAACATTCCTTGTGAAAACCATAAAAATGTGGATTAAAGATTAAGCTATGCAGTATGAGAGGTGTACACAACATTTTGGAGAAATAACACAACATACTCAGTTTAATTGTTTCACTAGCAAGCTTACCTGATATGTCAAGAAGGTTAGGGTTCTTTTTCCTGGCTCGTGCCTCCACTCCTGTCTTCTTTTCTCTCATCACATTGCAGTCCTCGAAGAGCATGCTAATTACAAGTGACCAGTCCAGACCATTTCTGTAAATGATATCTTTGAGTTCTTGCATGACAGCTGAAGCGTTGTCAGTGCTAACCTAACTGCCGACTAGGTGTTGGGTTGCTACTTTTCCCAAATAATCAAAAAAAAACAAAAACAAAAAAAAATCAAGCACGATGAGAACTCTGTCTGTTTAGAGATGTGTAGCTTGGTCCACATTCATAGAAAAAGTTGTCTTTTTAAGCTTTTCAAATAGCTGTCTCTTGAACTCGGGGGCAAGACCATGTATGTTTATAACTAGTGTGGTTGTTGGGAACCGATAACTTAGCCAACACATTTTTGTCTTTGGCAAACTTGCACAGCCCCACAATGGCCAGGCCATTGTGAACAAGAGATTGTGTTCAGCTATAAGCGCAGTCATAGGAATATTCTGTTTGCACACACGGTCGGTCATAGATGTTGCTGTGGTACCTGTAGCTATCTCTCCTGGTAAGGTCAATGTGTGGGAGAAGGCATGCACTGACGCTATGTGACCCGGGTCTGAAGCATGACAAGCTAAAAAATTTTTCCCGCTGCAGCCAATAGTTTTCTGGAACATGGTACACAAAAACAAGCTCCTGGCTCCTTCAGCTTTTGACTCCAGCTACCGTGAGGCTTTCCATCTGTTCTGGCCTCCTCTATCCAACCCCAGCGCCACTTATTTTATACTCCTGCTATCCATCTCGAGGTTTCCTCGCGGGTTTCAACATACAGGGCATCCATGTTAGCAGTATACAGCAAACCAGCTGACGCTGTCCAAATGTTGAAAACTTTAGGCCGGCCCTACTCTGACCCTGATTGGCTAGAACGCCTTGTGTACCTTGAGTACCATTGGCAGTTGGGACTTTCACTTTAAAAGACTGGTTACAGTAAAAAGAAAAAAAAAATCACCAAAATATTTATACACTGGATTTCCGGCACTGTGCCAGAGGTCTTCAAGCCCTATAAGAAGAAAATTGCACAAAAGCTTTAACTCTGTTTTATAAATAGGGATGTCAAGATATTATCATACAAATATTGGTATCAGCAGATATTTATCTAGATAGCTTATTATTGGTACTGGTACATATGAAAATGTTTGTTATATTTAAGGCAAATATTTTTGACCATACAAGTTGCCCTTTAATATCCCATACATGGGCTGGAATACTGGCAGAATATATTATGTATGATGCTGGCTTACCTTACTTAAAAAATGCATTGGTCTTTCCAATGCTGCCACCGGACCCAGTGCTCAGCTGAAATGTCAAGTAATATCTCATCAATCCTTTCCAAGTATTCAGAGAAGGAGCCTGCGTTTTCCTCCAGTGTTTTAAAAAGAACTTTTTATAAACTAATGAAGAGAATAAAATCTGCCATCCCACTGGATAGTGGCATGCCTCAGCATTCCGGAACATGCAAAGTGCCACTGAAAAGTGAATTTGCTTTTGACATATAGCGGACATCCAATCTTGGATCTCATTCCACAATTTCATCACTTTAACACATGACCAAAATGAGTGCATAAGGGAGTCAGAAAATCTGCATTTCACACATTGATCCGCGGAGTTTGGGTAATAACTCTGAATTTTATCTCTTGTGTAATATATTCTTGTCATGAGTTTGTATTGTATTAAACGTAGGTTTTCATTTCTAGTAATGCTTTTGGTGAGATATACACATTTCTTCCATTTTGTGTTAGAGTCGTTACATTGAAGGTCTCTACTCCATTTGTCATACAGCTTTTCCATTGAATATAATTTAGATTGTTTCTTCAACAGCATGTTTTATACAGTTCCAATTCACTGTTTTTTTTTTTTTACCAGGTTTAACCAAAAAATCATCAAAGGTTCCTGGGACTACATCATATTTTAATTCTAAATTTTCTTTTATCCAGTTTCTAAGCTGTAGATATCTAAAAAAAAAAAAAAAGAAAGAAACCTGCTCGTTTTCCAAGGCAAAATGGGTCTGTAGCTCTATAAATGAAAGAACATTATTATTTTCAATTATGTCTGTAAAGGTACTGAATACCTTTTCTCCTCCAACTGTCCAAGTTCAATTCACTGTTTTGTTTTTTTATTGAAGGATTATTCCAGATCTTTGTTTTCTTGGGTATGTTAAGTTCTACTGTGAGTATAGTATTACATTTTCTGCCAGGATTTTAAAGTGCTTTTATAACAAAGTTTGACACTTTTGTCTTATGTTTTATAAACAGGGAAGTAAATAAGTTGTAAGGTTTCGATTGGTCATTTTCGATCTCAATCCAAGGTTCTTCACTGGCATCATTAACTATTTGACAGATGTAAAACAGCTGTGAGGCATAGTAATACAATTCTAAATTTGGGAGTTTAAGACCTTCTTCTGTTCTCTTGTTTTGAAGAAGATTTCTGCGTAACCAAGTTGTTTTATTTGACCAGACAAAAGAGAAAAGTAGAGTATTTATTTGTGTGAGAAACAATTAAAACAGGTAATGTTTGAAAAATGAAAAGAAATTTGGGCAACCATATCATTTTAAATAAGTTTGTTCTTCTGATTAAGTTAAAAGGCAAAAAAAAAATCCATTGAAAGTGCTCAAAATCTTCTGAAATACTATGCTTTCCTTTATTAATGTGCATTAGCTCTGTGTTTTCAATATTCATCTTATATTATCCATGTTTAGAGTAGTCTTCAACAAGTTTTTTTTACCTTTGGGAGAGATGTCCTTATATTTGTTAAATATAACATTAAATCATCTGCAAATAGACTCAGCTTACATTCTCCTGTATTTAGCTTTACATCTGTAATTTCTTGTGTCTGTCTACTTTTCTGGGCTAAGGGTTTGATTGCCAAAGCAAATAGTGAAGGGGATAAGGGGCAACCCTGTCTTGTGCCTCGCTGTAAATCAAATGTCTTTGAAAGAGTCTCATTAACATATACCTAGGCAGTAGGTGATTTGTATATTGTCTTTATCATTAACGTTATTTCTTCTGGAAATTCATATATTTCTAATACTTTTAACAGGTAAGCCCACTCTAGACAGTCGAAGGCCTTCTCTGCATCGGCTACCATCAGTGTCAAATCAGTGTACTGGATTAATGAAACACAGGTTCTGATGTTAGATTTAGGACTTCTATTTTGTACAAAACCAGTCTGATTATAATGAATTAAACCTGGAAGTATTTTAGCTATTTGATTATTTAAAATTTAAGTGATAATTTTATTGCCACAATTTATCAGGCTTATGGGACGATAATCGGATGGTTGACTGCCTTCACGTCCTGGTTTTGTTATCACATGAATTATTGCTTGATACGTAGTTTTTGGAAGGGTGTGACGCTTCCATGCATTACTAATAACATCCAGGAGTAGAGGACTAATCTGATTCCAAAAGCAGAATAAAACTCAACTGGTAATCCGTCAATACCTGATGCCTTCTTTAAGGGAAAATCATCGATTGCCTTTTTAAGTTCTGATACTGTTATGTCGTTTTTGAGCTCCTTTATTGGTTCTTTTGTTAGAACTTTCTGCTTGACTGATTGCAAGAAAGGTTCAGGATCAATATGCATCTTATCAGATTTGTATAAGTTCCTATAATATGTTTCAAATCATTCATTTATTTTATTATCAGTTATTGTCTTTTCTGAGGTTTTACCCTTTAGAGCTTCCATATTCCTTTTAACTATTTTTTTTTACCAAATTGCTCAGCTGTTTGTCTGTCTTATTAGCAGATACATATGACAGTTTGTGTTCTGTTTAAAATCCTGAACTTCTATAAGTAGAAGACTGTTGTATTCTAGTTGTAGTTTTTGCAGTTTCTCTAAATCACTGATGCACTTCGTCTTTTTATGAACATTCCGAAGAAGTTCCATGGATTTCCCCACTTGATCAATCTCTCTGTTTAAGTCTTTTTTCTTTTGTAATGAGAAAGATATCATTACTCCTCTAATATACGCTTTAAAAGCATCCCATATAATGTCCATGTAAGGTCTGTCCTTAATTGTAGTGTTTTCAATATTTGTGTTCACGAATATCTCAATGTGATTTTTTATGTAGTTCTGAAAATCTATATCAATTAAGTGTTTTCGGTTCATTCTCCAAATATTCTGAGAGTATTTATTTATTAACAGTACCATCTGACATGTCACTGCAGCATGATCTGAAATGACAATATCGTGAATTTTAGTTGAGTTAACATTTTCTAATTCTTGACAAGATATGAAGATGTAGGGCCCTAATTTGGTGGTGCAGCGCAGGGGGCGCAGAGCCGGCGCACCCCGGGAAGTGTTAATTTCGTCCGGCGCACCGCCCGTGCACTGCCAATTTGACAATTTCATAGACCGTCTGCGCAGAGATGGGTGTGATGGCGCACCAGGGGGAGGTGTTGACAGATTCATGTCGGCGCAGTGACAATTTTGTGCCAAAAAACTGTGCGGAAGGTGCGACCCTCCACAGCTGTAATTTAGTGACAGGCGCACATGTGTGCACACGTCAACAAACCCTCAGAGGCAGGTTTCCAGAGAGTCAGGCACATTTTAATACAATAAACAATCACATATATTACTATTTAATGTAACCGTCTGAACCAGTATATATATTTGTATCTATATTAATTGTCCCGTCACATCTGATGTTGGATTAAAGCCGTTTGCCATAATGGAAACTTAACCTGACGGCAGCTGGAAGTTTGATGCACATACAAGTCAACAATACACACCCTTAGCATCTGATACTGAGTATATATCTGGCTTCTCTCATTTCATGAAATTCAAAGAAAAGAGGGAGAAAAAAGACGAAGAAAAAAGAGAGAAAATAAATGTTATCACTCAGGATTTACCTGTGATTTCCCATATTCCTCTATTTTAGTCTATTTTTAACGTGATCTAAAAAGATGGAGTACATTATTGCAAGGAGGATGAGACAGAGACACCGGGAGAGTATACAGTATATTACACAAGGCTCTGCTATTTGGCGATGACAAACCAGGAATGCAGGTGGATCACAAGCATTATGAATGGATAAGCCAGCTGCTGTGTAACTGTCTCTTAATTCTGTACTCCTATAATGACAAAGGCACAGATTACATCTGTCCCAGGAGCTGGCCCACATGGTGGCGCGCTTCATTGCCTCCGATGCACGCCTCGATGGCCAGTCTGTTCTCCCAGTTGCTGAAGCAGCAGCAGCTCTGACCGTCTCCGCTACCGGGTCTTTTCAGCACACTGTGCGGTGGCGGGGATCATTCAGACCAATCAGACGCTGTGCCTCGGCCGCAGCGCATTTAAAGGCAAGGAGAGGCGGTCATTTGATTGGTGAAGACAAATCTCGGCTGTGTTAAACCCACTCACGCCTTTTCTCCTCCCTCTCTGGCACTTGCACGGAGGGGCAGGGACGGAGGCGTGGATGCGCCTCTCTTCGCCTTGAGTGCGCCTCTCTTGGCACTGCAGGAAATTTGCGAAGTACGCTGGTCACACCCTGTCCCCGCGGCAAAGGCCGGCGCAGGGCAGGTGCGCCTGCGACTGCACCTGGTCTACGAAATTAGAGCCCGTTGTCTATTCGGCTGTATGATTTGTGATCACAGAATAAAACGTATAATCTTTACTCTCAGGATGCATTTACCCTCCACACACCCTGCAGTTCGTTAGTTAATTAAGTAATTCTGAGGGGTTTTCCAATTTAACTTAACCCACATAAACATAACCTAAAAATGGGTCGGATTTCATATTCAATGTCAAAGTACTATCTTTCTATCTTGCTCTCACACTGATATGCATTTTTAAGTTCTCTTAAAGTTGCTTAATTTACCTCAATTATAAGTTATTGGCTAAAGTTTAAGTTGTAACACCTAGAGTTACAAGGATGTAAGACTCAATCCATACAAACAATGCTTAAATTAGATTTAACTGTAAAACGTAATTAAAAAGAGCTAAAAAATACAAAAAAATCTTACTATCCTTGCAAGATTTATTTATTTTCCAACTAACTCTTTTTCATAATTTTGTAAAGTAAATTCAGTCAAATACCATATTTCTCTGAGCCTACACTTTTTCTTACTGAGATCTATGTTCTCCCTTGTCAAATCTTGCGCTCTCAGCACAGAGTAGGATGTTTCTTATGGAGCTCCAGTAAAGCTTTCTCAGGTGTGGAGAGGTTCATCCTCTCATCATCCACTTGTACTTGCAGGACTGTTGGATACTGGAGACTAGTTTTTATATTCAGTCTGTGCAATTGTTCTCTCAACGGCCAAAAGGCCTCTTGTCTCCTCCGTAACTGCGTCATGATGTCCGGAATAATCCTGTAATTTTTAGTCATTTCTGTACTTTGTCCTTGTGCCGTCACTGCTTTGAGGATCATTACTTTCTTTTGAAGATGGTGCAGTTTGATAATAATTATGCGAGGAAAACGCGCATTGTCTCTGAGGGAACCTAGCCGGTGTGCACTCTCTATGTCCTCTGTCAGTTTAACTTTTCACTCCACCTCAAGTAGTTTAATCAGAAAGGTGATCAGGCACATTATGAAATCTCCAATTATTCTGACAGTGGCAATTTTCAAGTTGATCGATACAATCCATTGAGTGTATTTTCAAGCTCTGTTATATGGCGTTTACCTTACAAAGTTTGTATTTCTTCTTTTCTCGTCGCGCTGACCCAAGATGAATTCATTTGCTTTTAATTTTCTGGCTTTGGTAAATGAATTATTTTCAGATATTAACTGAATCTGCCATTGCTCATCACATTGCAAGTGGACTCTAGCTCATTTGTTATTTGTTATTCAGACTACCACAGAGTGTGAATAACAAAGACTCATCACAATTACACTAAAATATGACTGACTGATGTCCAGTGATTTGACTATTGCAAATGCAGAAATTGAAACAGTGATGTTCAAGTGATAATAGTGCAGCCCTGTTGTCCATAAACAAAGTCATATGATGAACTGGTCATATATCTGTTGGATAATATTGTTGATGATCTTCAGCATTTACAAATGCAACATCTTAGTTCACCTTGCTGTACCTCTGTGCTTCAATCACTGTGTGAAAATAGTAACTTTCAGCATGCCCTCCCTCTGCTTCAAAACAGAGCTGTATGCTTCTCAAAGTGAAAATTCAGCACGTGTCATCTTTGCAGACCTTCAGACTGACTGGCACACTGATTGAGTATTTGATGGGAGAAGAGGAGGACCCATAAAACAAACTGAGGGAATGGAGGATGGAGATCTGCTGCTGTGGAGGTCTATCTACAGACATGCATGAGTTAAAGAAGACAAGAGCTAAAAATCAGTCCTCACAGGGGTCCAGATCCAAAGGAGGGAATCTCTCACTTTGACTCCTCTTTTTGCCTTGAAACAACCTTTAATTTAATAGAACAGAACAGGTCACTCACATTGCACTGTTAGGTAGGCAGAGGCAGTTGGTGGTTGGCCCAGGCTGTTGCTTGGAGCACACGTGTATTTCCCAGCATCCTCTGGCTTCACCTGGGCGATGATTAGGGAGCCGTCAATAAGAATACTCACTCTGCGCTTCAGGTCACTGTAAATATATAGAAAAATACATGGTAATGTTAAAAACACTGATTTTTTTCCTGTCATGTAGTGGAAGAATTCATTGTGTTTAAATCAGCGCATCAACACAAACTAGACAATTTCCACGGAAATTGTGAATGGGGTTCGGGCCTCTGACGGGAATTTTTCATCACAGTCCAGCCGGCAGCTGGGCAAAGACATGCTGAAATGGTTGATCAACACAGCAGAGATGTCAGGAGAAGTTTCTCATGTGTTTTAATCAAGTGTGGCCTTATTAGCTGATGCCAATAACCTGGCACCTGACCTTGAGCTGTTTTCTTGATCTACCTGGTGGTGTTTCCTCTCCCTAACCGACTGATGTCACCAAGCACTTTATATGTGGGGGTCCTGTCAAAATTGAGCTTGGTTCAGACAGTTAAATATAATAGTGGTTACTGTGATTGTTTATTGCATTGAAATGTGCCTGAAACTCTGGAGACCTGCCTCTGAGGGTTTAGTGACGTTTGGCACATGTGCACCTGTCACTAAATTACAGCTGCAGAGGGTGCGCTTCAACTGCGCCGAGAATAGACCAGGTCGGAGTAGGCAAGCTTTCAATGCACTTTTCCCACAGTTTTTTGGCACGAAATTGTCACTGCGCCAACCTGAATCTGTCTGCACCTCTCCCTCGTGTGCCATCACACCTATCTCAGTGCAGCCAGTCTACCAAATTGACGAATAGGCTGCACAAGGCTCTGCCAGCCTGTGCTGCGCCATGAAATTAGGGCCCATAGTATTGATCACTTTTCATTTCACAAGAGGCACAGTGAGTAATAAACTGCATTCGTTGTATCCATACAGAGGCCCTTTGTGTTAAGAGTAAAGGTCTTCAGGAATCCTATTACATTCCACAAAAAAATCTTACATTAAAATGTCGGCCACTTGACTAACTGGCGGTAACTGGCCCCAAGGTTGAACCCAAAGAGTAACTGCACCATAGCAGTTTGGCTGAATTGCTCCTACCCTCTGACTACAGTTTAGTTCAGTAGAAGCTGGTTGCCTTGACTGAATTGTCTTTTATATTTATTGATTTTCTTTTTATTAATGTATTTGAACATAAAGTATCTCACAAAAGTGAGTACACCCCTCACATTTCTCTAAATATTTCATTATATCTTTTCATCGGACAACAGTGAGGAAATGATACTTTGATACAGTATGCAGTAGTGAGTGAGCAGCTTGTAAAGCAGTGTAAGTTTACTTTCTCCTTAAAACAACTCAACACACAGCCACTTATGTCTTAACTGCTGGCAACAAAAGTAAGTACACCCCGAAGTCAAAGTGTCCAAATTCAGCCCAAAGTGTCAATATTCTGTTTGGTCCCCATTTTTTTCAGCACTGTCTTAACCCTCTTGGGCATAGAGGTCACCAGAGCTTCACATTTTGCCGCTGGTATTCTTTTCCACCACCCCCCTGACAACATCACGGATCAGGTGGATCTTAGAGATCTTGCACAGGACACCCCACAGATGCTTAGTGGGGTTCAGGTCTGGAGACATGCTTGGCCAGTTCATCACCTTTACTCTCAGCTTCTTTAACAAGGCAGTGGTAGTCTCGGAGGAGTGTTGAGGGGTCATTGTCATGCTGGAATACTGCCCTGCGGCCCCTTTTCCAGAGGGAGAGCATCACACTCTGCTTCAGTATGTTACAATACATTGGCATTTGTGGTTCCCTCAATGAAGTGTAGCTCTCCAGTGTTCGCAGCACTCATGCAGCCCCAGACCATAACACTTCCACCACCATGCTTCACTGTAGGCAACACGCTCTTGTCTTTGTGATCCTCACTTTGTTGCTGCCACACATGCTTGACACCATCTGAACCAAATAAGTTCATCTTGGTCTCATCAGACCACAGGACATGGATCCAGTAATCCATGTCCTTGGTCTGCTTGTCTTCAGTAAACTGTTTGCAGATTTTCTTTAACATCATCTTTAGAAGAGACCTCCTTCAGAGATGATAGCCATGTAGACTGATTTGATGCAGTGTGCTGCATATGGTCTGAGCATAAACAGGCTAACCCCCACACCTTCAACCCCTGCAGCAATGCTGGCAGCACTCATATGTCAATATGTCATTACCAAAAGACAAACTCTGGATATGATGCTGACAGCGTGCACTAAACTTCTTTGGTTGACCATTGTGAGGCCTGTTCTGAGTGGAGCCTGTCATATCACGACCCCAAAACATGCCTCCAAGATGACCACTGCGCTGTTAAAGAAGCTGATGGTAAAGGTGATGGACTGGCCAAGCACGTCTCCAGACATTTACCCTATTGAGCATCTGTGGGGTGTCCTCAGAAGGAAGGTGGAGGAGTGCAAGGTCTCTAACATCCACCAGCTCTGTCATGTGGTCATGAGGAAGTGGAAAAGGATTCCAGTGGCAAAATATGAAGCTCTGGTGAACTCTAGGACCAATAGGGTTAAGGCAGTGCTGAAAAAAACTGGTGGCCACACAAAATATTGACACTTTGGGGTGAATTTGGACACTTTGACTTAGGGGTGTACTCACTTTTGTTGCCAGCAGTTTAGACATTAATGGCTGTGTGTCGAGTTGTTTTTAGGAGACAGTAAATTTACACTGTTTAACAAGCTGCCCACTCACTACTGTACACTGTATCAAAGTATAATTTCCTTGCTGTTGTTCCATGAAAAACTAGAAAACTAGAACAAATGCGTGAGCAAATTGTTGAACAGTTTAAGCACAACATTTCTCAAAGAGCTATTGCAAGGAATTTAGGGACTTCATCATCTACGGTCCTTAATATCATCAAAAGGTTCAGAGAATCTGGAGAAATTACTGCACGTAAGCGGCAAGGCCGAAAACCAACATTGACTGCCCGTGACCTTTGATCCCTCAGGCGGTACTGCATCAAAAACCGGCATCACTGTGTAAAGGATATCACCACATGGGCTCAGGAACACTTCAGAAAACCACTGTCAGTAACTACAATTCGTCGCTACATCTGTAAGTGCAAGTTAAAACTCTACTATGCAAAGCCAAAGCCATTTATCAACAACACCCAGAAACACCACCGGCTTCGCTGGGCCCGAGCTCATCTAAGATGAACTGATGCAAAGTGGAAAAGTGTTCTGTGGTCTGAAGAGTCCACGTTTCAAATTGTTTTTGGAAACTGTGGTCGTCGTGTCCTCCGGACCAAAGAGGAAAAGAACCATCCGGACTGTTACAGGCGCAAAGTTCAAAAGCCAGCATCTGTGATGGTTTGGGGGTGTATAAGTGCCCAAGGCATGGGTAACTTACACATTTGTGAAGGCACCATTAATGCTGAAAGGTACATACAAGTTTTGGAGCAACATATGTTGCCATCCAGGCAACGTCTTTTTCATGGAGGCCCCTGCTTATTTCAGCAAGACAATGCCAAGCCACATTCTGCACGTGTTACAACAGCGTGGCTTCATAGTAAAAGAGTGCGGGTACTAGACTGGCCTGCCTGTAGTCCAGACCTATCCCCCATTGAAAATGTGTAGCGCATTATGAAGCTTAAAACACAACAACGGAGACCCCAGACTGTTGAACAACTGAAGCTGTATATCAGGCAAGAATGGGAAGGAATTCCAACCAAAAAGCTTCAAAAATTGGTCTCATCAGTTCCCAAACATTTACTGAGTGTTGTTAAAAGGAAAGGCGATGTAACACAGTGGTAAAAATGCCCCTGTCCCAACTTTTTTGCAATGTGTTGCTGCCATTAAATTATAAGTTGATGATTATTTGCAAGAGAAAATAAAGTTTCTCAGTTCGAACATTAAATATCTTGTCTTTGCAGTGTATTCAATTGAATATAAGTTGAAAGGGATTTGCAAATCATTGTATTCTGTTTTTATTTATGATTTACACAATGTGCCAACTTCACAGGTTTTGGGTTTTGTATTTACCAGCCAGTATCAGAATGTTAAATTAGTTCATGTTAGTGACTTAAACAAGGGTCAACTTTTCCAAAGAAAAACATATAAAAATCAGAAGGCATTTTCAAATTAAGTATATTCTCAATTTTTCATGAAGCTTTGACAAGAAATTTGAATAGGTGGACAAAAATGTGCCCATGATTTGCATCCTGACTCTCACACTGTCCGCAGCACGTTGAGTCCTTCCCTATGAATGATTTTTGTTTTGGGGTGACAGAATATCTTACTAAACATTTCTATCCAAATTCTCTCCATATGAATGAGTTTGTACATTTCCATAGAGAGTTAAAATAATTCTTCCATTCTTCCTTTGAAATAACAGAAGTACATTCTGTCTTCCATTTTTCATGTACAATGTTAAATAAGATTTTTTTGTTTTCAAGCCTTATACAACCTAGATATACTTCCTCTCTTTTTTTCTCATTTAATATAGATTCCTCCATATCTGGTGGCTGATTTTTGGTGGTCTTGTCAAAATAATGTTGTAGCTGTAGATATCTGAGGAAGTCTTGTTGTTCAAGAGTATACGTATCTTTCAAAGTTTGGAAACTCATCAGATATCCTTTCACTGTAATTTAATACAGTGTTGTGATTCCTTGAGCTATTCATTTTTTAAATCTGGAGTCAGATTGATTAGGCTTAAAGTCAGGGTCATAGGCAAATCATCTTATTAACCATTTTTTCCCCTGCAAATAGTCTTCTCTGATGGACCTCCCTACCTTCAACAGGAATTTTATCCAGGGTTTTTTTTTTTATCTTGTCTATAATTTCCCCGATATGTTGATTGGCTAACACTGACTGGATTGGTTGGTCCTTAGTCAACGAAAGTTCTTTTTTCCACCTACAGTTGTAATTTTTATTGCACAAATCTAGTTTCAATAACGGCTTTATCTGGGCTGAATAGAAATAATCTTTCATAACTGGTAATGACAAGCCTCCTCGTCTTTTGGAAGTTGGAGAATTTGAAACCTTACTCGAGGTTTTTCCCTTGCCAAATGAACCTGGAAATTATCTCAATTATCTCATTTTTTTAATTCACTTTAAAAACACTGATTGAGATCTAATGGAATGTATGTACTTGGAGAAGTCATGGGACCGTGTATTTCGTTAATGCCATTTAAGATAAAAACATGATTTGTTCATCAATTTGGGCAAAACTCTAATTCATTTTTCAGTACTGAAATTAGACTTTAATTTCTGTTAAACTTATCTCTGATCATGTGATGTTTACATTTTTTAAAGAAAAAAACTTTTTCTCAGTAGAGACATAATGCTGTATATCTAGTAAGCGAATATTTCCCAGAATGATAAGTTTAATCCATGATCACCTCCAAGTGACAAAAATAAAAGGGAGCTCTCTCTTTTGGCCCCTCATGACACAAAAGGAAAATCATTCACTGCTAAAGATTTTTTTTTCACCTGGATCACAGATTTTGACCAGGACTATGAAGTAAAAATGTTTGATCCACATTTTGAGATGAAACACCTGAGATCTTATTGACTCACATGACATCACATCTAACTCAATGAGGAGCATCTCTCATTTCCATCTCATCACTTTTTGATAACTTTTCAGGCACAATGAAGTGTCAGAGATTAGTTTAATGATACAATTTGCTTCTCTGAAGCAAATTAGCAGTGTCTGAATTTTTCTCTTTTTTCCTAAATGACTCTTTCATTGTGCGCTGGAGCAGATTCGAGATAAAGCTTTGTAAATGTGCATCATAAAACCAACTTAAGTTTAAGCTTTAGTGGACATGGCCTTTTCTGGGTGAGAAGAATGGACAAGCTTATTGCTACTGTCTGAACAGCTGCCAAAGATCAATGGAAATGTCAGCGCTCATGGCAGCAGAGGGGAGATGTGCCTGCTGAGTAACATTTTTGGAGATGTGCTGCACAAAATGAGCAATGAGATTTCCCCTAAGAAGTTCTTTACTCTTAAATTCAAAGTGAGGAGAATGTAATGGTTTAAAATAATAAATCTTTAAACACTAGACTCCTTCTGCTTATGGCACTGTTACTTAAGTAAGGTATAAGCATAAGGATTTTCTAAATCTGACGTGATTTTTTTTATATTTAGAGACCCACGCACATGTAGATTAAAAATCATGATCTCAACACAGCCAGTGGCAAACTTGGCCATTTGGGGGCTCCAGGCAAACAGTCATTTGGGAGCCCTGCACCTACCTGTTTAAAAAGTGCCTAATATCGCACAATGAAGCACTCCACACAAGTGAACAAAAGTCATCATCCTTTCTTTCTTTCATTACACCCAGAGATTTACTCCCTACTGGATTAAACATCATTTTTCCATGGATATTGCAAACTCTCGTTGTCCTAAGCCATGGATGTGTGCAAATGGATTTGAGTTTGTGTCAGCTTTGGATTTTCTGGTCTTCTTCAGCCCCTGACTAATGCATGTTCTCACTGACAAGATAATCTTGAATCTCAGGGCCCTACTTTTGTGGCGCAGCGCAAGGTGCCGCAGGGTTGCGAGGCCTGGCGTATCCTGCGCTGTGTTAATTCTGTCCGGCACACAGGTATACTCAGCCAATTTGGTAGACTGGCTGCGCCAAGGGTGTGACAGCGCACCAGGGGAGGTTGCTGAAAGATTCAGGTTTGGTCAGTGAAAATTTCCAAAAAACTGCGTAAAGTGTGCTGAAAGCTTGCCTGTTTCAACCTGGTCTATTCTCAGCGCAAGGCGAAGCACACCCTCTGCAGCTGTAATTTGGTGGCAGACGCACATGTCCGCACATGTCACCAAAGCCTCACATGCAGGTCTCCAGAGTGTAAGTGCATTCTTTGTTACATGTTGCGTGCCACACAACACAGCCTTAGACTATGGATGTGACTTTGACCTCAGGGAGGAGACAGGACTTAAGACGGAGAAAGACTGAACTGCGTGAGCCTTATCAGCAGGGAGAGCAGCAGAGCGCACGGGAGAGGACAGACCACCTGCGCAGCTCTGTTCTTAAATGTGCTTTTATGCCTCCTGTGTATACATGTTTTTGCCACAATTTATTCAGTCACATTGAACATACACAAAATCATTTATGAGAAAAACAAAATTAGAGCCCTTAAACTCTTGACAGACATTCATATGACCTTGGTTATACAATATTAGTAAAGATCTGACATTTGAGGGTTAAATAAAAAATTGCTTCAATATGTCATCATTTAATCTGAGGTTTCTAATTCATCATAGCAGGGGGTTGGACAGGGCTTGTGGTCTATCTTGTTTCCAGTAGCTGTTTATAGAGTTAAATGTGTTATCTTTTTTTTAAACCATATTCTATCTCTCGTGACTTCCTTCTGGGGCATCAGCTGTTTCTCTCAGCTGTTTCCCTTTTTTTTCTCAATTTGAATAATATGAAACATGATCTTTTGGTCAAGATGTACCTTATGAGACTTATTTAATTTGAACTTTTATTTAGAAATGTAATGATTAGAAAGTGGAGAAAGTCAAGACATTTATAGCTAAATTAGTCTCGCTAAAATATTTCCAAGAGTACCTTTATATTATTTAATTCAAGTAATTAAGTAATATTTTCAGGGCTTCAAATTACAACCATTTCAGCCACTCGTTCCAAAAATGTTACCAAGTTACTTTGAAATATAAAACAATTATTGTGTTGAATGTGAATCATGCAGTTAGCTTCTGTGTTGATCAGTTATTAATTAAATTCATTGTGTTACATTTTATCTTGGAGGGTCAAGCAGGAGAACCCCTTAGCAAAATTTTCTTAAGTCAAGTGTACCCTGAATATACTTATTTTATTCTAAAACTGAGGCAGTATCCTTGAAGTTTACTTTTATATACTATATTTTGTATACTTAAGAATAGTGCAGTGAAATACACTTGGCTTTTACTAAAAAGCATAAAGAAAAGTCAAAGACTAGCGACATTAATACCAAGACTGATACACTTATACTTTATTGCGAAAACTTTTAATTGTACTTAAGTATATTTTTTACTTCTTTCTGCCACAAAGAGCTAACACTTAGTATACATTGATCATCAGGTACATCAGGTTACATTTAATTTAGCAGAATAAAACTGTATTTCACTACACACATTTACTTTGAGGTGTTACCCCTCTTGTAAACTTACATGTTCAAGATCATAAATAGCATATCTGCTAAAATGCATTATTTTATGGACCTCTGTACACAGCATCACTGTTCAAAAGGAACCATTTTTTATAATATCAGGCCAGACAGAAACAATTTGCTTTTGTTTTAACCTCAAATATTAAAGTGCTTTGTACATTGGTAGTTTTGTGTGTGTGTGTGTGTGTGTGCGAGAGAGAGAGAGTTAAATTCAAATGAAAAATATACAATTTATTAATTTATACATTTATTAATATGCCGAATTGTCAGTCTTTGTCAAACAGCATAGTTCAGTCAGTCAACTCACGTTCAATTGTTTTATTGTAGCTGCATATACATGTTACAGGTTTGGCGTCCAGGCTCCAGTCTCATCACTCCTTAGCAGAAATGTTTACATGAAGGCATGGAGGAGTGATGAGCAAAACATATGAGAACACCCCAAAACATAACTGATAGGAGCCTGGCGCTGCTGATGAGATCTATGTGTGGCCATTCCCCCCAGCGCCTGCTGTGAGAGGAATATGCTACCGAGTGAACTACTATGTGTGGGCCCAGGCACCAGCCGCCGTGTCGCCATTCCCCCCAGCGCCCGCTGGGAGGAATATACTACCTAGTGACTACTATGTGTGGGCCCAGGCACGAAGCCGCCGTGTCGCCATTCCCCCCAGCGCCCGCTGGGAGGAATATACTACCTAGTGACTACTATGTGTGGGCCCAGGCACCAGCCGCCGTGTCGCCATTCCCCCCAGCGCCCGCTGAGAGGAATATACTACCTAGTGACTACTATGTGTGGGCCCAAGCATCAGCCGCTGTGTCGCCATTCCCCCCAGCGCCCGCTGAGGGGAACATACTACCTAGTGAACTACTATGTGTGGGCCCAAGCACCAGCCGCTGTGTCGCCATTCCCCCCAGCACTCGCTGAGGGGAACATACTACCTAGAGAATGCAGATGCAAGCATGATGAATTGATACATACTTAACCCCAGCACACCACCTGATGTGCAGTACAGAGTTATGCAGCAATTGGATGCAATCTTTCAATATTAAATGCAGGAACTTATGAGCTTTGAGCAGCCAGGATGACTTTTTTTTAGTGAAGTCTCATTAGCGTTGCAGAAAAGCACACCACCTGATATGCAATACAGAGTTATGTAGCAAGTGGATACGATTTTTAAATACTAAATGCAGGAACTCATGAGCTTTGAGCAGACTGGATGACTTTCTCGTGAAGTCTCCTTAGCGTTGATGAGCAGAAAGCACACCACCTGATATGCAGTACAGAGTTATGCAGCAATTGGATGCAATCTTTAAATATCAAATGCAGGAACTCATGAGCTTTGAGCAGACTGGATGACTTTCTTGTGAAGTCTCCTTAGCGTTGATTTGTAGAAAAGGACCAGTGTGCCAGGGATTCCAGTGTGGAGGTAGGCAGATGAAGCAATGCTGTGATGGTTACACCAGTCCTCAGGAAGTGAGAGGAATAGTGTCCAGGAGGCAGGCCACAGCTCAACAGAAAACTTGCAGATTGAAGAGAACCAGGATCTCGTCATAGGTTTGTGACCATTGATGAACCAGGGGATGATGGTTGAGAAGGGGGACGATGATGCAGATAATTCATCGTAAAGGAGAAAGGACAAAAAAATTTTTTTTTTGTAATTTGATATGAGTGCATTGGTTAGATCTGTCAGATTTGAGTGCTTCAAGGATAAGGCATACATGTACCTTCTATTTTCAAATCAGAAAAGGTGAGATCATACTGAGGACTAAAAGAGACCTGGTTCAGAGCAAGCATCACTGCTGGGTAAAGCTCATAGAGGGCAGTGGATTTAGGATCCTTGAGGGTCAGTATTTTGTTCGCCAGACATCTACAAACCACTCATTATAGAAACCCCCAAAACCAACAGATGGAGCAGCGTCAGTATAAAGCTGGAGAGAATCTAAAGACTCTTCTATTCCATTCATTGCAGAGCAAAGACCAAACTGCAGATCTGAACAACAGCCTTCATCAAAACTGCTCTGTCTTTAGGACTGTGGCTGGCGGAGCAAAGCAAAGGTAGTTTTCACATGTACAGAATTCAGCATTGAGCCTCATAAGGATGTAAAGTGCTCAGGCTACTAAGACAGCAAAAGGTTACTTAACAGAGAAATAACTCTGAATGCCACTTAATGCCAAAAGATGCTACCGAGATGAGTGGAGTGGAATGACTTGAAGGCATCTGTATTGTCTGCTTCCCCCAGCCATGCACCAGCCCCAGCTGATTAATGATTGCAAAGCATTATCTACAGAAGCGTAGTATAAAGAGAATGATTCAGGTGGAATTAGGCTGTTTGCTTCGGACTGAGGTATCCTGAGGAGCTGAGAAATGTGAGATATTTTAGAGTGAATATTCCTTGTCAAGACCCCCATAGGGCTCACCCTGAAATAGAGAAGGGGGATTTTGAGAAAGGACCAACCATGCAGCCTTTGAACCTTCTTTTGATGGGGCCTGTCCTCTATTCTGGATCTAGCAGGGCTGACTGAAAATTTTCAGACAGGGGTTATTATTTATTTATTTATTTATTTATTTATTATTATTATTATTATTTTTAATTATTAAGTGATATGTTTTTATATATATATATATATATATATATATATATATATATATATATATACATATACATATATATATATATATAGAGAGAGAGAGAGAGAGAGAGAAACAATAAAAGCCATCAGTTAAAGCTGTGACATTCAGAACTCTGTATTCCAGAGCTTTCATTGCAGATTTAAAAACATTCAGAGATGCCGAGCTCTGCAGCTTAAATTCAGTCTGCAGATTATTCCACGCAGAAGGTGCAGAGAAGCTAAAAGCCCCTTTCCCAGATCAGTTCGGACTTTGGTAACAACAAACTGCATAAAGCTCAATGATCTCAGGTTATGTAATCCATTCTTCAAGATTAATAAGGAGGAAAGATAGTCAGCAATTTTATCAACAGTGCTTTGTAAATGAACACATACCAGTGCCCACGTCTACGTGCAATTAAGGAAGTCCAATTCCGATTCATTCGCAAAGCGAACTTCAGGGACTGAATCTGGGGTTTCAGGATTAAGCCCAGCGCCCTCCCATGACCGCTGAGACTCACTCACTGAATCGGAGACGACGAGAGACATCAGGATCACCGGAGCAAAAGGTATGATGACGATTGCATGAGAGAGCAGCTGAAAGAACACGCAGCAAATCAGTGTCTGGCAGCATAGACGTTTGCCGAGCAGAGGGAGAGATGGGTAAACTCCCAGTTTAAATACACCGCCAAATTGAGAGGTGGAGAGTGTGATTGGAGGATTGATGTAAGGAGTGTGACGTATGATATGTGAATGTGACATGTGAATTGCAGCGCTGCTCGAGTTGTCTGCCTGAACTAGCTCGCAGGCTTCGCTTCATTAGATAATACACCCCACCCATAACTAGCTCTTAAAACTGTATAATGACAGCGATGGTGATTTAAAAAATGAAGTAACACTTCCGGTGGAGAGGGGAAATGGAGTAGACGCCCCAGTCACGCTCTCCCGCAACATTCCTAGATTTAATTTGTTCAAAACCCAAAACCTGATACCACAGTGTTCCCTTACTAAATCCTTCACCTCTGGCACGTACCATGTCAGGCAAGAACAAGTCGTCGAGAAGAGACGAAGCCAAAAAAGACGAGGCGGCCGTGGATGCTAACCTGCCTAGCATGCAAGCTATTACTTCCTTGCTAGAAGAGCACCGCTCGTCCATATCAGCCTCTCTCTCCATCGAATTTAAAACAGCATTTGCCTCCCTGGAAACTAAGCTAGATGTGGTCCAAACTACAATAACTGACCTAGGTAGACGGATCCAGGATCTCGAGACCCACGCCAGCTCCACTGAAGATCGTATCCAGGCGCTGGAGTCGCAGCACAACTCGCTAGCTGACATGCAGGCTAAAGTCAGAGCTAAGCTAATCGACTTGGAAGGACGGAGTCGCCGAAATAACCTGAGAATAATCTGACTGCCCGAGACCATCGAAGGCCCCCGACCATCCATGTTTTTCTCCCAAATCCTGGTGGAATTACTTGGCGAACAGGTATTACAGTCGCCTCCAGAGCTGGACCGAGCTCACCACTCTTCATCTGCTAAACCACGGGAAGTTCAGAAACCCAGGCCTGTAATCGTGTGCTGCCACGGACATCAGACCAAAGAACTGATTATCCGAGAAGCCCGGAGACGTAGGAACGACCTGAGGTACCGAGACACACCAGTCCGTATATACGAAGACTACTGTCCCGATGTTCTGGAGGAACGCGCGGCCTACCGCGACGTCATGATGGAGCTGTACCGGTTGGGCCTGAAACCGGCCCTTCTGTATCCAGCGAAACTTCAGGTTACTGACAAAGAGGGAATCAAGAGGCGGTTTTCCTCTGTCCATGAAGCATCAGCATTTGTGAAAACAAAACAGGCGACATCGTAACATCACTGGCCCATCTCCATGAGCCTGATGCTGCCTTCCTTACCAGCTAACCTGGCTAGCCTGACTAATGCTAACGTAGCAGTATCGTTCTGCTAACCTGTGATACAGACATAAGGACGGTGATTTGTAACCTCAGGTAACATCTCATACCACTGCTACCTCACATCCTGACTGTTTGATGTTGGTACAACGTGGCATTGGACCCACCCAGACTCTTGTTGCCAAGAGATGTTTAATCTTGTGTTGTCCAGCTGCTATTCAACACAACACAGAAGGCTAACCAGCTAAAGCTAAGGCACTGTTTATGTTTTGGCAGAGCTTATTTAGTGGGATACATCTGTCTAGGTTCTTTATGGGCATGTGGATCTCCTCGTTTCTCTCAGTGTCACTTAGATAATATTACGCACTGCCTGCATTGACACGGTGTCCTTTGTTCTCGTTTATTATTATCATGCTTATAATTATGGTTCATACGTTCATGTGCACCTGGACCTTTTCAACAAGTAATTTTTTTTACGTACAACTGTCCTTTGGTCACTCGAATGGGACCATCTGTGCATACGCTTTCAGAGAACTTCTTTCTTGTTAAATGCGTTATTTTGGCCTATTGCTACATTTATTTCCACTATTGCTGAAGCTATCATTGTTATTGCACTTATATTCCTTACCACTTCTTGTGAAGAAGGGTTTGGTATTAGAGTTGAATTAGAGAGATCTTAGTAAGGATTACTGAAGTAGGCCTTTCATAGTCTATATGAGATGTGAGTATGGATGTGTGTATGTATATGTATATGTATATATATGTGTATGCGTGTGTGTATGTGTATACATGTATGTATGTGTGTATATGTGTATATATATATATATATATATATATATATATATATATATATATATATATATATATATATATATATATATACATATATATGTGGGCGGCACGGTGGCGCAGCTGGTACAGCGCGTGCCTCACAGCAAGAAGGTTCCCGGTTCGATTTCGGGTTGGGAGGGCCTTTCTGTGTGAAGTTTGCATGTTCTTCCCATGCATGCGTGGGTTCTCTCCGGGTACTCCGGCTTCCTCCCACAGACCAAAAACATGCTCATTAGGTTAATAGGTAACTCTAAATTGTCCTTAGGTATGAGTGTGAGCGTGAATGGTTGTCTGTCTCTCTGTGGCCCTGCGATCGACTGGCGACCGGTTCAGGGTGTACCCCGCCTCTCGCCCGATGATAGCTGGGATAGGCTCCAGCCCCCCGCAACCCCGAAAGGGATAGCCGGGTATAGAAAATGAATGAATATATATATATATATATATTTTTTTTTTTTCTTTTTCTTTTTCTCTTTCTGTCTTGGTATCTGTAAAAAGGAAAGTAAAGGAAGGGGAAAAGAATGGTTACGATAATAGGGTTATATGTACAATAATGGGAGATGTGAGATTATGGGGATGGGTGAGAAAAAAACAGGAAGTTTTCTAAGTTTTGGGGTTTAGAGTTAAATGTTTTCTCTGTTTTTTTGTTTTGTTTTGTTTTCGTTTATTTATTTTTATTTTTATTTTATTATCATTACCTTTGTCTTTGTCATCAAACCCACTTACCCATTTTCCTATATTCTACTTAATTACTCATTATCATTTATCTGTCATCCCTCTACATACATTTACAGCTTTTCACTGTGAGGTATGTCTAGTCAAGCAATGTCCAAAGCCAAGAGCTGTCAGTTAATTTCTTGGAATCTTAAGGGAGTCAATGGTGTAGTCAAAAGGGCTAAGGTAATGGCACATCTCAAAGAGCTCAAGGGAGATATTTATTTCTTACAGGAGACTCATTTATTACCCAACGATGTCACACTGTTAAAAAGACCATGGATGAGTCACATATACCATTCTAAATTTTCAACTAGAGCAAGGGGGGCAGCCATTGTGATTAGCAAAGAGGTAACATTTGAGCCCTCAAATTGTATTGAGGACCCAAATGGTCGCTTTGTTGCTGTTACTGGCAAACTGTTCAATACTCCTGTCATCCTAGCATGTATCTATGCCCCTGTTTGGGACGACGAAAATTTTTTTACATATTTTTTCTCTTCTCTCCCTGACATAGACAGTCACTACCTGATCTTAGGGGGAGATTTTAATCTCATCCTAGATCCTAACCTTGACAGGTCCTCTATTAGACCTTTTACTTTATCCAAGTCAACCTCAACAGTAAGAACCTTTATGGAACAGCTAGGTCTAAGTGACCCCTGGAGATCTATGTACCCATCAATAAACACTTTCTCTTTTTTCTCTCATGCCCATCATTCTTATTCGAGAATTGATTTTTTTTTTGATTGATAATAGACTCTTAAACTGGGTCAGCTCCTCCACATATCACAGTATAGTCATCTCAGACCATGCCCCGGTATCAGTTAATATATGTTTTCCTGATAGTAGACTTCACTCTAAGCTCTGGAGGCTGTCTCACTTGTTATCGAACAACCCACTATTTAGACAATTTTTTTCCAATGAAATTTCCTTTTTTCTTCAGATAAATGACTCTCCTGATATTGCAAGAGGCACCCTGTGGGAGTCATGTAAGGCTTATCTGCGGGGACAAGCTATCTCCTTTGCTTCCCAATTGAAGAAGACGGACTCAAGTAGGCTAAAAGAGATATCTGATCACCTCCAGAGAGTTGATTCACAATATGCCAGTTCACCTACACCTGTCATCTATAACCAATGCCTTAAACTTCAAGCTGTATATGACATGTTAACAACAGTTAAGATAGAGAGGCAGCTATTACAGCTAAAACAACAACACTTTGAATTCGGAGACAAAGCAGGCAGACTTCTCGCCCATCAGACTAGATCTATAGCTCTATCAAGATTGATCCCTAGGATTAAAACCGCAGCAGGGACCATAGTGAGTGATGTAAAAATGGTTAATAATGTTTTTCGACAATTCTACTCTGATCTTTGCTCCTCAGAATATTCGCCTGAAGTTTGGCGTGGCTACAATCCTTTGGAATTGCTTTCATTCCCCCAAATAAGCGACAATCTTGCTAAAGAGGTAGGAGCCCCAATATCGACTGCTGAGGTACAAGAGGCAATCAAACTATTACAAAACGGCAAATCCCCAGGCCCAGATGGCTACATTATCGAATTTTATAAACTTTATAGCACATCACTTTCTCCACTTCTTGCCAATGTTTACAATGAATCTAGGTGTAATGGCTATTTACCACACACTTTGTCAGAAGCTAATATCTGTCTTTTGTTAAAAAAGGACAAGGATCCATTAGAATGTAGTCGCTACAGGCCAATCTCTCTTTTAAATGTTGATCAAAAAATTCTCTCTAAAGTGTTGGCTCTGCGTCTACAGAAGACCCTTCCCACGTTAGTCTCGATGGACCAAACCGGTTTTATGCTTGGTAGAAACTCCTCATATAATACAAGAAGACTGCTCAACATTATTAACTCCCCTAACCTTGATACGCCTGAAGTTATTATATCATTAGATGCTGAAAAGGCGTTTGACAGGATTGAGTGGAAATACCTTTATTTTGTCCTGGAAAAATTTGGCTTCAGCTCTGAATGTATTTCGTGGATAAAGTTACTTTATGACTCCCCTGCCGCAAGTATTCTTACCAATGGAGTGAGATCACAGTCATTTAACCTTCACCGAGGCACCAGACAGGGGTGCCCGCTGTCTCCCCTCCTATTTGCCCTGGCCATTGAGCCACTGGCTATCTGGCTCAGGGAAGAGGAGAGGTTTGAGGGCATCAACAGATTTGGCACCACGCATAAAGTGTCCTCATATGCGGTTGACTTGTTAATTATGTTGAAATGCTGTGTCAGCATTTCAACATACTGTTCTCCCTAGCGCCATTTTGTGACATTTTGTTCTGGGACTTTAGCACCTTTCACAGGCTTCAAATTTGCACAGATTTTCACAGAAAAAAATTGACATATGCAGCATGTTCATGAGAAGTGCGCTTGTATTTTTCACAGTTATACTTTTTAAAGTAAAAAATAATTTCGGCATGTATTTTTACATTGAAATCAATGGGACATCTCCGCAGCTCTGCAGAAATATTCACCAACTTTGAAGCTCCACAGCTTGGGCATGCTTTCACCTACAGACTTCATTCGTACTTTAAAAGCTGCACTGACTTCTAAGCCATTTTTAAATATCTTCAGCTTTTTGCTGGCTTCTATGGTTTTTTAAATATGAATTTTTATGCAACACCTACTTTTGAGGCAATCAATGTCCTCAGAGCGAGTGTGACGTCATCTCAGAGTGGACAGACAGAAAAATTCTCGCGGACTCAGCAGAATTATCCTGTTATAACTTCGTCAAACTGTCGTCCACAGACATGATTTATGCATCAAAACGTCGCTAACCTTCTCCTCTTACATGTGAAATCCGCTTCAAAGTTTAATCTGACATCGTTTTGTCTCAGTGAGCTTCAGCTTTTGCGGTATGAGTCAGTATCTTCTCATCTGCGGTAATGCAAAAATACACCTCCGGACAGCTGGGCGCTTCACTTTGAAGCCTGTTTTTAACTCGCCACTATGTCAACATTCTTTACTGTATGGACATAAAAATTGAACCCATAGCTTCAGCATGTTCTTGGGATGCTCACAGTGCAATCCCTTTTCTGATATCTATCACGGTTTTGGCACAGCGAGCCTTCATTTACCCGGAAGTACCCAGCTTTTTTCCCTCAGCTCCTCCATACATTGGTTGTGAAAGGTGGAGCTTAGCTTAGCTGAGCTTAGCTTAGTTTAGCTTAGCGCTAGCGGCTTCGGCTCAGCACTGAGGAACAGACCCGCAGCTGACGTACAAAGCCTCTGTGAAACGGAGACATTCAGCGGAAGTTTTGGTGAGACACGAGGCGGGGATGTCAACAGCTCCGTGCTCGCTTCATGCGAGTAAAGGTCTGTTTACAGCAGGGCCGCTTCCAAACATCGTAAATTCACAGGAAGTCACCGTGTGGAGTGACCAGAAGTTTCAAATTAAAACACAATGCACGGACTGTTGCACGTAATGTTCAGAGAAAAAAATTGCGCAAATCAGATTGTTGAACAGAAGTCTCCTGTTTTTTTTTTCTCAAATTCTTAACTGTGATAGTTTTAAAAGACAAAAATACTTTGACTGATTTTTTTCACATTGAAATGAATTGGACATTTATGCAGTTGAACCTGCTTCATCTTTCAAGCATTACAGATTTGGTATAATTAAATATACTTAAATAAATGGGAGATTTATACAGTCCTGCTAAAACTGCTTCAACTTCTGAACTCTAAACATTTGGCATAGTTTCACCTACATACTGCATTTTTGCTTTAACACATTAATGTCATGCTCAGTCATTTTACAGATGCATACATACATACATATGCATCATTTTCTTCAGACATGTACACATAAACAGAAATATACCCATAATGAAAGATACCTTTTCATTTACATATGCACATACTCTGATATATGCATAGATCCATCATACAAACATACATGCACAAATGCACATATAGACCAATGACCATAATCATTTATTCACATATATGCACACATATGTACATGAACAGAAATGTATCCATACTCTATTTCTTTCTTTAGTATGCTTATTTCAGAACATATTTAAAACTTTTGCTACTGATTACAGTCTTTGTCATTTTAGGTCTTATCCATTTACCCCTTTTAACAATTGTCACTCCTTCAGGGTGGGCAAACATATCAGTGGCCTTTTGCAAATTTGGCTCACCTTTATTCGGTTTCTAGCTTACTTTCACAACTTTTAACATTTTTATTTAGCATAGCCAGTTGTGAGCTTTGTTTTACTGTTTCCAACTGCTTATGTCACATTTTCAGCTTTATTTGCACTGGCTTTAGAAATTTCATTTCACAGTTCCAGCATTCAGACTCAGCATTTCAACGCATTTGCTGCAAGGAAATGCAAATTCTCTAGTATATGCCTCTAATCCTATGACATCCCTCCCAGTGGTGATGGACATTCTAACCAAATTTGGCAGGTACTCCGGGTACAAGTTGAATTTTCATAAGAGTCATCTGTTGCCTATTAACCCTTTAGCTAAGAAAATCTCAGGGACTGCCTTCCCTTTTAAGGTTGTATCGTCTTTTAAGTACTTAGGGGTGGTAACCACAACTACTTTTAACAGTCTCTTCAGGTGTGAAGTTAGCGGATGAAATTTATTTTCTCTCCTAAAATGTGATTTGTTCAAGTGGTGTTATCTATACTTCGTGCATCCTATTCCACACTCCAGTCCAGTTGGTGGCGGTAATGCACTTTTGAGTTGGTTTGCCACCACCATTAAACAACAAAGAAGAAGAAGACGTGCATGCGCTACTGGGATCGAGCAGGTAAAGGTTGAGCTGACGTTGGTGATTACGGTTCGTCTTGGCAGTAATGATGGCTAGTATAATGACATTGACGACATATACAGATGACAATTCCACACCAGAGCACCCATGGCCATATCTGAAGTCCATGTTTGAGGTGGTCGGAATGAAGAATGATTCTTTTTGATTCAAATGTGTGCTCTGTTTGCCGTGCGCAAACTTCATCACCGCCTACAAAAACTCGCCGTCCAACCTGAGAAAGCATGTGGCGGTAAGGTAATATGGTGTAAACATTTGTTTACTTTCAGATAAATATTAGACAGTTTATGCGCATGTATTGCAGTTTAATGTGACGGTCACTAACATTAGTAAGTTAGTTGGCATTTTAGTGAGATTGTGCAGCATTTCGCCGAACAGAAACAATGAATATAGGGACGGTAGTTGGGGGGGGGGTTAAACTGAAATGTGCTTTTACACATTTCAGTAAATGCATCCATGATGGCCGCCATTTGGACTGGGTTCAAACAGCGTTTGACCTATTTTGATGGCCTATACATCGAATTATATGTTTTCGAGTATGAGAAATCCAATTCTGCATTTAGAATATCAAAATAATTGAATATTGTGGTGATAAAATGGGAATTAAACGAAAAACACTCTCTTGATGATGTTTCCGATGGATGTAAAATATGCATATTGCATTTCAGCAGTGATGTAGATGTCATTTTGTTTCTTTTTTCAAAAAGGACAGAAAAAAACAGAATGGTTGAGTAATTTTCTAAAAGACGTGTTAAAGACATTAGTTTCACTTTTGGCTTTTGGACCAGTAAGCTACTTGTAGGGAAGGCCACATAGAGGCTGTATTTGTCTCCCCCAATGTTTTTTTTCTTTGTCTTTTTTTTCTTTTTTCATTTTAGTTAGCAAAAAAAAGAAACATACAAGCATGGGCTGCATGTTGTACGATTTTCAGCGACTCAAACATGGCTGGCAATCATGGCTTCTCACATTGACAGGCACACAACTGCGTACATTTCAGGCCGAAGCGATAACATTTGCATCTTCCTCTGCACTCAGTCTTGCAGCCGCATTTTGTTAACTGCTCACAAGTCGCCACAATAGGTGGAAGGTTTGTCCAGAGCACTTGCCAGACCTCACCATCTTTTTTCCAGCCCCAGTTGGCAGGACTTTCGGTCTGCATTTTACACACTGTTGCCTGGCCCTATATGCAGGCAGCTTGGCCAGTAGACCGTTTCACATGCTGAAGAAGGGATGCGCTTGTTGGTGGAATGGCATCGTAAGACCTTTGCTTCCACGCAAACAATTCTAGTCTTGCCTCATCAACCTTTCCTGTAGTGCTCTGCTTGTCATACATAGTGATGACAAACTTCTCAATGATGTTGAGGTCTGCATCTTCTATGATAGCTGGGTACTGGCTGAGCTTTTTGAAGACAGGGCTCACTTCAGGGTAGACCTCCCATGCTTGCCATGCTGTTTTTTTGCCTTTGCCACAAAAGGCTGACACCACATCACAGCCCGTGAAGGCGTGAAAGAACAGCATGCCGCTTGATTTCTCTGGGCCAAGAGAAAGCACCATATCATGGATCGGAAACCACTTAACGGACTGACCTTGGCCAAATTCTACCCAAAGCCTTACTAAGCCTGCATCCTGGAGAGTCGCAAAAACATTAACTGCAACAACAACAGTGTCTGTGTCGCATGCCTTAATCAACACAGATTTCATGTGTTGCTTGGCTGCATGAAGAGCATGTGTGAAAATTCTTGAGTCAGCTTCTTCATGGTTGCATGGACATAAACCTTCAAGGCTGATGGGCTTGTTTGAGAGTGCCTGCTCTCATTTGGTCACAACTATAACACTGTCGGGACTAGGGATGTAACGGTTACCGGTAAAACGGTAAACCGCGGTAAAATTTCCCACGGTAATCATTACCGCGTCCTATAAAAATTACCGTTTTACCGTCTTTAATAACCACAGTGCGTCAAAAACGCACGGTGATGCTGCTCTTTGCCTAGAAATGCCTGAACTGTGAGGCTCTTCCTGGATGAAATGGCCTCATGGGAAGCGCGCATGCGCAGTTCATTGTTTGGCCTCAGCGGAAGTTAGAGACGGCGGAGAGACAGTGGAGAGTTCCCTCTGGAAACGGACTCTTAAGTGTGGTTAAATTTTGGATTTTACAAGGATGCCAAGGGGAAACTGATAGAAGACAGTCACCCTGTTTAAACACGAAGCTGCTGCTAAAGAAAAAGACGTGCACGGTTAAAACTTCCGTAACTCCTCGAGTAAATGAACTGATCGAGCCGTAGAGGTAGAGAGAGAGAGCGAGCGAGGGCGAGAGAGAGAGCAAGAGAAAAGATGCAGTGAGCCATACCCGAGTGAATTACAGGTGGTTTGTGAGTATTCTCTGTCTAAATAATGTCTAGATGTTGTAAATAATAGCATTAGTATCATTCTGGAGTGTATTCTTGCCGTTCTTTTACCACGTTTTCGCCGTATTTTTAAATTTGATCGTCTTTTTCTGTCAAAGTTTGTGCTTTATGGATTTAATCGATCGTACTCTGGAAAAAAATATTGAGGAGATCTGCCAGGGAGAGGAGGAGGAGGCCAGAGAAGAGTCATGAAGGGGGCTAACAGGGACTATAGTCAGTTAAAAAAAAAAAGGTCATATGGTCTAATATGACGAACTGTAACATGGACACTAATGCTGTAGGCAAACAGAAATCTGTGAGTGTATATAAAATAGGTTATTTGTTGTTCATTTTCAATTGTTTATAGAGAAAAACCTTGTTTAAAGTTCAAATCTGTTGTTTTCTTTCTTGTAATTACACACAGTTTAAGTGTTTATTACATAATAATGAAAGATACTTGCTAGAATTGTTTACTTTTATTTCTCATTAAAGAGAGGTTGAAAAATGTACTCAAATGGCATATCTAGACACATTTATTGATTAAAAAAGACAAAAAGAACTATTAAACTTATAATATTAAAGGGGTTATTGATTTCAATTTTGTGTTAAAGTACATTTTGAACATTTTGAGCACACCGCAACAATACCGCGATAATAATGATAACCGTGATAATTTTGGTCACAATAACCGTGATACAAAATTTTAATATTGTTACATCCCTAGTCGGGACACAGGGTAACTATCTTATTAGCTAGGAACATTTAGAGCGCAGTCTTGTTGCTGTCTCGCAGGAAGCTTCTCCAGTTGGGTGGTAGTTAGTTTTTGTCTGCCACTCTACGTTGACCTCCAAAACCTCTGTTTGACCTATTTTCAGCCTTCAGGTTTGAAGTCAAGTAGACATCAAAAATTATATCCGTTCGCTCATACTTTGATGAGTAGGTCTGGATTTTTGGAACTACATCTTGGACAGAATCTGAGTGATACAGGGAAACTCCACTTTGGCCAGAAGTCTCAGCTTGTAAAAACTCTGGAAGCTACTATATCTCCTCCTGACAAGCAACCAGACTGTGATGCTTTTATCATTGATGGTTCCTCTCTTGTGCATTCACTGCCTCCTAAGACATCCAAGACCTTTGAGGTCAACGCAGATTGGCAGACAAAAAGAAACTACATTCAGAAGGGATGGTTGCTCCCTACAATCGGCACCCTCATCACTAAGCTTGAGAAAACAAAAGGGTCGCTAAGATTCTGCAAGCCGCTGGTTGATGCCTTGCAAGACGGTTTGAAGAAACGGTTTGGGAACATGATGTCTGACCCAGAGCTAGTTGCTGCAGCTGTTCTTCATCCAAAATTCAAAACAATCAGTGATGAAGACGTTCTCAAATTAGGTAAGAAAAAATACGATTAAAACATTCCATTGTCAGTTTCTCATTTTTGCTGTATACTTGCTTGTTTAATCATGATAATGATGATAATGATGATTAAAAAAGATTAATAAAAACATGAATTGTTTCTGATTTAGGGCCTCAGTTACATCAAGGAACATCTTCCTGAGCATGATGAGCCTCGACTGCGGCCTGCTGACAACTCCTCAAGTGCATCTGATGAAGAATATTTCTTCTCAAACATGAAACATGTAAGCACACAGGAAACGACCAAACAACTGGATGCATACCTGACATGTACAGCTGAACGTATGGACATGTTAAAATCTTTCCCAGCTGTATCCAACCTGTCGCTCAAGCTAAACACATCACTGCCTGCCTCTGCTGCCTGCGATAGGCTTTTTAGTGCAGCTGGACTGATCTTCAGCCCAAGAAGGGGAAGAATTAACTCACACAACTTTGAAAACCAGCTTCTACTGAAGTTGAACAAAGACTTCTTCAAGTTTGACTAGTTTGATCAGACTGAGGATTTTCTCACCTATCACCACCTGTGAAACGAACAGTACAGCACAATATTAGTCAGTTACAAGTTGTGTACAGTTTACACTGATAGCAGAAGCGCACTTCTTTGGACTTTTGTTTTGAAATTTGTTGGATTTTATCCTGAAGTTAGTTATAGGGATGTCCTGAACCTATATTGATATGGGATATCAGTATAAAAAGAACAAATGTTTGATTATATCGGCGTGCGTCAGAAATCTCCGATAACAGCACCCCGATATAAGCAGTTCATTTCAGTTTATTTATTTTTTATTTAATTCAGTTGTAGAATATGCTTTTGTTTTAGTTAAACACAGGGGTTATTTTGCAATGTAAAAATATATGGTTTTGTTTTTATTGGACTTATTTAGGTTGTTTTCCAGTCTTCAAAATGTTTTTATTTTATTTTATTTTATTTCAACTGTAGAATATTCTTATGTGTAAAGCTGAATCTATTTAACCCATTCATTAATAACAAATTGGTTAGTTTTTCTCATACTCACTATTGCTGACTACTGTTCTCTGTTTGAGTATTCTCACTTGATTAAGTCTTTTCTTATAGCCCATACTACAAAATATGTGATAAAAGTCTGTATGATTCCTGCTGATATCGTAACGGATTGATATCGGTATGGGCCAATACTCAAGGCTGCAATATGGGTATCGTATTGGAGGTGTAAAAGTTGTATCGGAACACCCCTAGTTAAATGTTATTTCACTTAAAATAGTGTTTTTACTCTCATGCTGTTTGTTTGTTTTTTTTTTGGGGGGGGGGGGGGGGAGTTAAATAAAAAAAAGAAAATGGCAATGGTTGTCCTTTAGTTGATTCATTAGTGTTTTAGTATGCATTTCCATGGGCTCTGTAGCATATTTTCAGACTCTTTATTCTACATGATCTATAAGCAGGTCAGTGCATTCAGTAGATTGTTTCAGTCATTACGTTCTGTAAGGTCAACAGGAAAATGTACTTTTAATACTTGAGTATTTTCAAAAGCAGGTACTCCAGTACTTTAACTTAAGTAAAAATTTGACTGAGCAACTTTCACTTGTATTGGAGTAGTATTTGAACATAAGTATCTATACTTTGACTTGAGTACTGGCATTGAGTACTTTGTCCACCACTGATTTTACCAGGATTAAAATAATAACAAAAATAATATTTCTTCTTCTTATTGTTAGTGGTTCCTTCACCCACATGACCTCCCTGCAAGAACTGTCAGCTCCTAAAACCTCAAACAAATCCATTTCCCAGCTCCAAAAGTAACAGGTATAAGGAGGCTCCATCATGCAAAATTGAGGAAATAAACATGAAGCATCCTTCAACTCTAGTGAACGTGCCAGCTCTTTCCAAAGCTCTTTCTAATCACCTCAGTAGATGCTTTGTGAATGATCTCATCATTTGGTCCTGTCTCAAAATTCCTCTTCTCCATTTTCAGGGTGAGCCCTATGGGGGTCGTGACTAGGAAATACTCACTCTAAAACATCTCACTCTACATCTCTCAGCTCCTCCGGATTTCTCAGTCCCAAGTATAAACAGCCTAATTCCACCTCTTTATACTAAGCTTCTGTAGATATCGTTGTCTAAATGACTAATCAACTTGGGCTGGTGCATGGCTGGGGGAAGCAGACATTACAGAGGCCTTCAAGTTCATTCCACTCCACTCATCTCAGTAGCATCTTTTTTCTGTTAAGTGGCATTCAAAGTCTTTTTCTATGTTGAGCTGACCTTTCGCTGTCTTAGTAGCCCTCGCATTTTACTGTTAGGTGTTGGTAGTAATTGCGATGGACCCAGAGCAGAGGCAGAGATCAGATCAAAGTTGAAAACACCAAGGTTTATTTACAGGGGATTCAAAAAGGTGATATAAACAAAAAGGTGGCAGTGGCAGGAGCTCGTGGAAACCTGGAAGAAAAAACAGAGGAGAGCAAACTGATTAGTCTTCAGGCAAAAACCAAACATACAAACAACACCCCAAACGACAGTAATAAAGAGATCACTCATAAAGATGAGAGAAAAGAACTGAAGCCAGCACAGACTGTGAGAAGTACGAACCACAAACTTATGCAATCAGCCGGCGAGGAGAGAAGTCAGCCACCAGCTTAAATAGGGCGATCCTAATCAGGCAAACCAGGAACAGGTGGTGAGAGCAGAGGAGAGCAGCTCCAAGGCGCCGCCCATTCCGGTAGTCCACAGGGAAGTGAGAAAGGGAAGACCAGCTCCGTAGCGCCAACTCCACCACAGGTGCTCAGGGGAAGTGCAGGACAGGAAAAAAGGAGACAACCCGAGAGGGGAGGGAGAGAGGAGCAAAAACTGGAGGACTAGCGAGCAGTCCTCACATTTACATCCTATCAGAGGCTCTATGCTGGATTCTGTACAACATGTGCAAACTCCCTTTACTCTGCTCCGCCGACCCGCAGTCAAAGAAATAAAATAAAATAATAAATAAATAAATATGTTAATAAAATAATTAATCAATTACTTCATAAATAATAGATAACTGAATACAAATAATTATTTGTTATTTGTGAGGCAGACAACTCAAAGTGCTCTGCTATGCATATGCACATGCACATGTCTCCCACATGTCACATGTCACATGTCACACTCCTCTCATCCATCCCCCAATAATACTCTCCACCTCTCAATTTGGCAGTATATTTAAACTGGGAATTTACCCATCTCTCCCTCTGCCTGGCAAAGGTCTATGCTGCCAGACACTGATTTGCTGCATGTTCTTTCACCCCCACCTCCACCCCAGCATCCACCTGCAGGCTCCAGGGGTGTTCATATGTTTTGCTCATCACTTCTCCATGCCTTCATGTAAACCTTTCTGCATGTATTTGCAGCTACAATAAAACAATTAAACGTGAGTTGACTGACTGAAATATATACATACATATCTAAATATATTAGGGGTGAAACGAAATTTCGTGCCACAAAATTTCGCGAAATAAAAAATGACGAAATAAAAATCAAAGACGCTCGAAATAAAAGGACGAAATAAACCCTCCTCGCCTCCCGTAGCAAAACACCAGCTGCAATAAGGAGGAGGACGAAGTGGGGGAATTAGCTGATCAAATAAATCGGTTGTGTGGACCTATTTTGGCTTCCCATCTAAAAGACGAGAGAATGGTGAGAAGACTGCGGACAAAACAACAACTGTGTGCAAAATATGCCGCTACAGTTCGCCGTATACTGCGGCGAGAACAACCACCTACAGCTTGCGAATACCTGCTTTTATATAACAGTCACTGTGGGCTGTGACAACGCCAACTTCAATTTTAATTCCCAAACAAAACAGTGAGTAGTATCTCTACACCTCCTGCACGGCTCTCTCCCTCCTCGCTAACACACACACACTAAGGCTGTGTCCGAAATGGCATACTAACTTACTACTCATACTAAGTGTGACGTCAAAATGAGTATGTAGTGTGTTCACACTGGATAGTATGAAAAGATTGAGTGTGCGAGAAATACCCGGATGTATACTATATCGGAAAAAATGTTAAGTATGCGAGGTGGCCATACTACTCACACTCAACCGCCCCACAATGCATTGCGAGCCCCATAATGCATTGCGCCATACACGACCGACTGGCATTCAGCTCAAAATCGGCGACTAACAAACTTCCCATTTTCAAAATAAATGCGTCTTTTATTATCTCCTTTTAGTTCTTTAACGCTTTTGTAAATGGGCTCTTGTTTTGGAGCCGACCGGAAGTTTCGTCGATAGCATAATAGCGGCATAGCGGAATGTCCGAAACGTCGAAATGAAATTTGTATCCGTGCGTTTTATGGCTCAAATGACCACATTTTGGTATTCTACGTGGTGACTTTCTCGCCTAAAATGCTCTCTGAACTTTCAAAGGTGGCAGATCAACAGAGATATTTGATAGCCTGGTGTGCTTCTGATTTTTGTCGTCAGAGGTTTGAAATGCATCATGGGAAACTTAGTAGTATACTACAGTGTGAACGGTTGGCATTCTAATCATACTTACAGTATGTAGTATACAGTATATACACAACGGGTTTGTAGTATGTAGTATGTTAGTATGCCATTTCGGACACAGCCTAACTCTCCCCTTCTGAACTCTGACCTGCTCGCCCCGCCCTCCTGCTCCATTCACTGACCGTCAATTCATGGGAAACATTAAAATCCACATTGAACACATAAACAGTAGAACTGCTCCACTTTGTTTGTGTAAGTCTGCATAAAAAACAATATTTGATTTTTGCATCTACTGTTGAGTTGACAGAATTTGATCATACTTGAAGATAGGCTAAATATTATAGTTCACAGTTCAGACATTTATAGCTCTAAACTGCAGCTCTGAGGACTGCTATTTGTTTTCCTTTTCATTCAAGAATGCAGTTATCCTGATTGTTACAACAACAAAGCACTTTTTATTGAGATTTTATGTTTGTATTTGCACTGTAGTCTAAATAAGGGGAGAAAAACTACAATTTAGTTTTTTTTTCAAAGAGCATTTATTTTGTACTGATGCAGCAATATTTTTTGTTTGTCTGCATTAGGAAGAAAATAAAGAAAATTAGATTTTTTCACAACTTCCTACTGTTAGGGATTTTCCTTCATCTTTATTTCGTATCGTGAGTATTTCGTATCGTGGGCCCTGTTTAAGTATTTACGTATCGTTTAGTGAGTTGACCATTTAAATTTACACCTAATATATATATATATATATATATATATATATATATATATATATATATATATATATATATATATATATATATATATATATATAGATATATATATATATATATATATATATTATATATATCTATATATATATATATATATATATTTGGGGCCAAAAGAGCCTTGAATGGGGCCGGGAGCTCCAGGCAAATGCCTGGTTCGCCTTATAGTATGGCTTGCCTGTGAACACAGCACATCACACCCATAACAATTCTGTCTCACCACCAATCTAGAATCCAGAAATCTCACGTGATCAGACACGATCTAACGGAAACGCAGAAGAAATATTGCAACAACCAGAAAACAAAACATGCAACATAGAAGAGGACATATGAGAAGAAGGAATGATGGCAGTCTTGGGTCTTTTTTGCTGGAAAAATCCAGAACTATTAAAACAAAAAGACTGTGGGAAAAATGCTGGACAAAGTGATAACACATGAGCTGGTCACCCATTTCTGAGGTCCATCAAACTTTATATTTCAGGTTGCCATGCTTGTTTTTATTTCTGCTCACTACTTAATTGGCCACATTCTGCTCCATACCACAATTCAGTCACAATTCAGCTGAGTCATGACTTGGGAGTCACAATAGCTTTCCCCATGCACATGATTTTTGGTCAAAGATTTTAATGTTTAATATTTACGATTATCAGCCCCACCTGTTTCAGAGTCTATTATCTGGATAAATTCACAGTAAATACACACCTCCGACCACAGGATAATCTTTTAGTATAATCTGATAAAACATAAAATAATCTGGCGTTTCCCATCTTTGTTTGGGAAGGGGGAAAGTCGGGACAAAAACAGCCAGATAATCTTTATGTCTCAACTCTGCTTCACATGCAATTAACACAAAGTTTTGATAAAGAGGATATATTTCATAAGTCCATCTGGGAAAGAATCCAAAGAAAGTATTTCAGGAGGGCTAAAAGGTGATTTCTAAAAGGAAGCTTTCAGGTGATTGGACCCTACCAGTTCGTCAATAGGAGGCCCTCCTAAATTAGACAGAGGAAGTCTATTAAACACATAATTTTCCATAGATTTAAATAAAAAATAATGCATAAAAGCATGTACTTTTCCACACAACAATAGTCTGTCAGCAGCATCTACCACCATTCAATAAAATGGGTTTACATTTTTTTATGTACAAAACCCAAAACCAGTGAAGTTGGCACATTGTGTAAATCGTAAATAAAAACAGAATACAATGATTTGCAAATCCCTATCAACTTATATTCAGTTGAATACACAGCAAAGACAAGATACTTAGCGTTCAAACTGGCAAACTGTGTTACTTTTGGAAATATTAGCTCATTTGGAATTTGATGCCTGCAACATGGTTCAAAAAAGCTGGCACAAGTGGCAAAAAAGACTGAGAAAGTTGAGGAATGCACATCAAACACTTATTTGGAACATCCCACAGGTGAACAGGCTAATTGGGAACAGGTGGACGCCATGGTTTGGTTTAAAAGCAGCTTCCCTGAAATGCTCAGTCATTCACAAACAAGGATGGGGCGAGGGTCACCACTTTGTGAACAAATGCGTGAGCAAATTGTTGAACAGTTTTGGAACAACATTTCTCAAAGAGCTATTCCAAGGAATTTAGGGACTTCATCATCTACGGTCCTTAATATCATCAAAAGGTTCAGTGAAACTGCAGAAATTACTGCGCGTAAGCGGCAAGGCCAAAAACCAACATTGACTGCCCGTGACCTTTGATCCCTCAGGCGGTAC
The DNA here is from genome assembly GCA_036419115.1 of Scarus forsteni. NCBI lineage: Eukaryota > Metazoa > Chordata > Actinopteri > Labriformes > Labridae > Scarus > Scarus forsteni. Next base: position 1,439,976 of record JAZDUH010000075.1, read on the forward strand.
TGCATCAAAAACCAACATCACTGTGTAAAGGATATCACCACATGGGCTCAGGAACACTTCAGAAAACCACTGTCAGTAACTACAGTGTGTCGCTACATCTGTAAGTGCAAGTTAAAACTCTATGCAAAGCCAAAGCCATTTATCAACAACACCCAGAAACGCCGCCGGCTTCGCTGGGCCAGAGCTCATCTAAGATGGACTGATGCAAAGTGGAAAAGTGTTCTGTGGTCTGAAGAGTCCACGTTTCAAATTGTTTTTGGAAAATGTGGTCATCGTGTTCAAAGAGGAAAAGAACCATCCGGACTGTTATAGGCGCAAAATTCAAAAGCCAGCATCTGTGATGGTATGGGGGTGTATTAGTGCCCAAGGCATGGGTAACTTACACATCTGTGAGGGCACCATTATTGCTGAAAGGTGCATACAGGTTTTGGAGCAACATATGTTGCCATCCAGGCAACGTCTTTTTCATGGACGCTGCTTATTTCAGTAAGACAATGCCAAGCCACAATCTGCACGTGTTACAACAGCGTGGCTTCGTAGTAAAAGAGTGCGGGTACTAGACTGGCCTGCCAGTAGTCCAGACCTGTCCCCCATTGAAAATGTGTGGCGCATTGTGAAGCGTAAAATACAACGACGGAGACCCCGGACTGTTGAACAGCTTAAGCTGTACATCAAGCAAGAATGGGAAAGAATTCCACCCAAAAAGCTTCAAAAATTGGTCTCCTCAGTTCCCAAACATTTACTAAGTGTTGCTAAAAGGAAAGGCGATGTAACACAGTGGTAAAAATGCCCCTGTCCCAACTTTTTTGCAATGTGTTGCTGCCATTAAATTCTAAGTTGATGATTATTTGCAAAAGAAAATAAAGTTTCTCAGTTCGAACATTAAATATCTTGTCTTTGCAGTGTATTAAATTGAATATAAGTTGAAAAGGATTTGCAAATCATTGTATTCTGTTTTTATTTACGATTTACACAATGTGCCAACTTCACTGGTTTTGGGTTTTGTAGTTCCTATGTTGTGAATACACAGTTAACGTACGGCAGGGTGTCGGGCAAATGAGTGTCTATGTTCACAATTTTATTTTTGCTTGGTACGTGCCTGAGGCATCCTTGGGATTGGCCACTGCAACTTTGCCTGTGTGGTGCAGAGAAGTGCACGCAGCACATTCCCACTTTGACTGACAGCAAATTAGCATTGTTCTGGTGTTTCTTTTCCTCATGTGACAAGACAGCGAGTGCTGTCAATATGGTCAACACGTCACCGCAGCAGCACTTGATTTACTCATGCGTAAATATGGCCCGTGAAATGGACAAATGTTCCCGTCAGCCAAAGAGGTTTTGGTAATCGGCCCAGAGTGGATCAGAGGATCACAGATGAGGTGAGATTGCATCTTCATCTTGTTCTGTAGCCAAGGCCACAGGAGGTGCAGTCCACACTTAACTGTCTCAATGGTTTCCCTTTTGTCTTCCAGAAGACAAAAGGGATTGCATTGAAGAAAATAAAAATCAGTAAGAGGCAGTGAGGAGTGAGGACACTAAAGATTAGATTAGGATGTGTCTTACCGCATACACAAAGCATAATTCAGGGGCAAAGTTTTCCATTTTATGTCACACATGGCACTAAACTATCAATAAGGAGGCACAAACTGAGTTTGCCAAGAGGATATAAATTCTTTGTTCAGTAGAACATAATCATTTTGCAGACTTTAGTTCTAAAAATCTTCTCGCACATTTTTACAAAAAGAACCATTTTAGAAGGAATTGGAGCTTTTAATGGGTGGCTATGTTTGTGTTTACCTCACCAGAAATTATTTTTTTGATTTAATTAACAAAACAGACACATTATTTTGTTGAAAATATTATATAAAGGGGCCTAAAAAAATGTTTTTCAAAATCATGGGAAAGCAAGAACAATGTACACTAATGAAGAGTAAAAATAGACACACAGATACAAGTTCAAAGAAACATACTTAAGATATGACAAACTGTAATTTTAATATTATACATATGTGAATTAGGAAATACCAGAGGTTTATTGCACTGCTCATTAGATATTACTGTTACATTGTGTGAAAGCCATTGAAAAATTATAAAAAAGAAGAATTGATAATGCTATCAAGTTATGTGTTGCAATTTACAGGTTAAAATAACATTTTTTTGGGTCCCAGAAGTGTAAACAACACATTATTTACCTCAAGTGTTTCACAGAGCTTTTTACCCCACCCAAAAAATTTTACATCTCGCAAATTTCATTGGTACATAACAATCTGTTTGTGTTTACATTCTTGAGCCATGAAACATGTTTAAAATAAGACACTGTTCAGTTGGCACAAGAAATTTTCTTAAAAAGGTGAAAATAACAAATTACAGCTTTATTTTCTAGGAGCAGGTTCAACTTTGACTGTTTTATTATTTTTTTCAGTAAATAGTGATTTAAATTTGGATATTTTTTGTATTCTTCCTCTGTAGCTCTACAACACTATATTGAGAGAACGATTCTTCTTCACTCACCATCTCATCAGTGACACTTTGCTGCAGGGTGACAGGTTCACACAGTATCACGTCATGTTTCCTGAAGATTTCTTTGAAGGTCTACCCAATGCTCAACAGAAGCAGCTGAAGACAGCGCTCAGTCTTAATCTACAGAAAGGAGGAGTTCAAGGCCTGCTGTTTTGCTGTGGACCTTTTCCTGTTGTTGATGGGAAATAATGTTCAGAGGTATTTTCAGAGACTGTCACTCTGCTAAAGATCCTCATCACCACACCTATGACCACAGCAGAAGCTGAGGTGCTTCTCAAACTTGAAGAGGATCAAAACTTTCCTGAGAAACACCATGAACCAGGACAGTCTGAGTGCACTGATCATGCTTCAAATGAAAGAGAGACTGCTGATGGAGATGATTGACTTCAGTCAGAGGGTCACTGAGAAAATTGCAGCTTAGTAGGAAAGGAGGGGAGTGCATTGTTCAAAGTAGGTTGCATTGTGATTATGTTTTGTCGATTTTTTTTTTTCAATGTTGTATGGAGTGCTTCTTTGGTTTGCTTCCTCTAAAGCTGCGCCCCCCCCTTAAAATTTTCAGCACCAGCTGCTACTGGACCGTACCCTAACATCCAAGCTATTAATCAACATTAATTATGGGCCAGTCAGATCATGTCATGGGCAGGTGTAACTGCACTGAAGAATTTGAGACACTTTGTAAAACAAACTTGTTCATATGATTCGTATGCACCAGGGCTGGGTACTTAATCAACTGTCTGTTTCAACTACAATGAGAGTACAGACCTGAACCAAGGTACGAAAATCAAGCAGTGTTGGAAGAGCCATTGTCAAACATGTGGAAGACAGTCCTGTCTCAAACCGCTAAGAAATCCTTAAAAAACACACACAGATCTGCAGCCAGAATAGGATCACCACCTTCTTATCACGTCTCCCTTGGGACCTGCCAAAGACTCTGAAAATGTTGTGAAATTAGTTGAGACCATACTGGCTAAAATCTGGAAAACAAAATATCTCACACAATGCTAACAAATCCTTTGAAAACTTCGTGATTCTGCATTTGAATAAGGATCACATTTAAATTCCGATTGCTTCTGACTTATGCTACAATTAATTCCACAGAAGAGTCATCAAATCGTTTTTTAGCTATCCTGTCCAAAAACCAACAAATGCAAGCAAAACATAACCTCCATGACGGAGGTTATCACTGCCTGCCATGACAGCTAGTTAATCAAAATGTCTTTCATCTTAAAAGATATATGGGCCATTCTACCGAATTTGTCCAAAGTGCAGGGTTGGAAATTTTTTTTTCAAAGTGTTTTTTTTCCCAAAACTCTTTCCAAACATATGTTGTACCATATCTAAGGTACATATATCTTGTATAGTGCAGTCAATATTCATATTTTAATTTCTGCCTGTTCTTGAAATGTTTTTTCTACTCCCAAAATGTGTCATAACCGAAACATAGCAACACACTGCAATAAAAGGTATTATATTAATCTGTTCATATTGTACTTCCATGCCCCCTCTAAAGAATATTTTTTACAAATTTTTCTTGAAGGGTTTTACAACAAAATCAATAAAAATGATATTTTAAACATTTTTCAAAGTTCAATTTCTAAGACTCATCAGAATCAAAATCCAATCTTTTCTTGTAAAATGAGTTCCACTGATTATATAGATCTCAGAGTTAATGAGTTATGAAATTGAACATACATTTAACGAATAGTCATCATAAAATGTTAGTTGATGACTCAATATCTTTTATTTTTTACAAAACACCCAGTTATTCGGTTGTGACTGCACTATTTTGGTAGTGACCACTATTACTATTGTTTGCAAGGTTGTATCATATTCCCTCCACCTTACTGCTTAATATCAACTTCAAACATGTCTTACATTGGGAATATTATGAACACAAATGTTTATAATCAATCAAATGACATTTACTTTGAAGGCCAGCATTAGCCTACTCAAACATCACAACGCATCTACTGTAACATTACTTAAAAGTGCGATGAGGAGAATCTATTACCGGCGACATTAAGCTGCCACCCATGAGCTCGCACGGCGACTGTCGTAATGCTGCGTTCCAGTAACCTCGGAACTAGGAGTGACATCATCTCTGACTTATCGGCATTCCAGTTGAAGTCGGAAAAAAACATGCCGATCTACCAGGCTATTGTTAGCTGTTGTTAGCACGACCTGCGTTGTTGTATGAAGAATGTGATTATCACTATAGCAAAATTTTTGTAAATATAAGTCTAACAATACTGTGTATACAGCTGATCTAGAGCGACACACCCCAGTCAGAAGTGCAAATAAATTGATTATTACAGGAGCTAAATAACTGTTCACACTGGGGGCATCCACCTTCGATTGTCAACTCGGGGGTGGCGAGGTTTCACCGAGTTCCCAGCAAGAAATTCCCTTTTCAGGGGCCGTTTCAGTTGTAGTCTCCTACTTGGAACTCAGAAATTCTAACTCCCGACTACAACTCGCACCACAAGCGTGTGTTTGTTGTGATGCTAAATGAATGAAAATCGGACCTTCCTCAGAACTGTGCTTTGCTTTACAACTTCTTTTTTCAACAACTTACAGGATGCAAAGCGACGAGGTAATGTATCTCTTTTTAGTTACGTAGTGGTAGTTTTTGATGTGTGACAACAAGGAATTTTTAGAAAACTTAGTATTGTAGTTTTGTAGCTGGCCATAAATCACTACTTACAGCCCGGTGCTCTAAGACGTGTCAGAATAATATAAATTTACTCTAGTTTTAATTGTCTTGTTCCCGAAGTTGAGTTTCCGGGCCAGCCCTGTCCGACCTGATCGGAAGGCTAAGGAATAGCATTTATAGATAACCTATTTTGATGCTATTAAACTCATCTTAAAGTGTGTATTTCCATCAGGCATATATCTAAAAGGGAGACTTTTTGTAATTATTTAGAAACTCCTCACAGTCCCTTTAAAACATCTTATTTTAAAAAATACACACACCAGAAAGTGTTATGCAAAAACTTTAATGAACTTAAAACAAAACAAACAGCTTCTTAAGAATAACGTGGTCGACACCCTTGGGCTAAAAGTCTAGTTTTTCAAGTATTTTGTTTTGCCATATTGGTGTTTTTTTCATTTCTCCCTGTTGCTTTCTCCTGATGCTTTATAATATAAAACATGAATCAGCATTATCTCCATGTTTTAAGAGGTAATAATGATCAAACATTGACTTAAGTGAGTGGCCCATTACATGTTGTCACAACCGAAACTCTACCATCTGTTTCGGTTGTGACAATTTTAGCTAATTTTAGCTAATAACTAAAAAATGCTACTAAGCACATGGCCAGCAAATGGATGTTTGAACAGGTGTACACCCATAAAAACATAATATGTTGCATTAAACCTCCAAAAGTTTACCTAATTACAGAGAATATGTGTTTGGTAGTGACAATTAAAAATGTTCCTGACAGATTTTCAGATTTTGGAACACATTTACTCCAAAATGATGAGAGGTAACTACTCACCATGATGCCATGAGGTAGAGGGATGCTGAGTCTCTGCCTGATCAAAAATGCAGGGGTGTGGCTAAAAACAGGCTCACGCTATGTGGTAAAACTATCTGTGTTTCGGGTGTGACATGAAAGCGTGGGACAGCATTTTTTGAATGATCTTTTTTTTTTTTTTTTTTTTAAATGTATTTTTTGGGGCATTTTGTGCCTTTATTGATAGAAGAGAGACAGTGGATAGGCCTCTGAAAGGGGGAGAGAGAGCAGGGGAAGACACTCTGCAAAGTAGTCACAGGCGGGATTCGAACCTGGACCGGCAGAAGCAAATACATGGGGCGCCTGGCTGCCAACCACTCCACCAAACCAGCACCCCTTGAATGATCTTTTTAAATTAAAAAAATAAACCCATAATACATCAAAATCTTTTCATTGCTGTTTAAAAGAAATCAACAAGATATTTTAAAAAACATCATTGAAAAAAAATACAAAATTGTTTTAAGTATTATTTTCATAGGTTATGGCAGCTGTGTTCATCACTTAGATAACTGCTATGGCTTTTGTAATAGTGATAAACATTATTCCATAGAGACTGTGTCAGTCCCCCGACCCAAAGCTCACTTAGATATTAACTCAAAAACAAATAAAGGAGGTGTCAACCATAGAAATCTTATTAAAATAAAACCTTCAAATGTAGTGGCTTTAAAACATCAGAGAATCAGATGTGGTCTCTTAAATATTAGATCCCTGAGGTCCAAATCTTTACTGGTGAACGACCTTATATCAGAAAATCAGATTGATTTATTCTGTCTAACTGAGACATGGCTATGTGAAGAGGAATATGTCCGTTTAAATGAGTCCACTCCCCCCAGTTACTCAAATATTCATATACCACGCGACACAGGCCGTGGTGGTGGTGTAGCAGCTATTTATCATTCCTGTCTCCAAATCAATCACAGACCAAAGGCTAAATATACTTCTTTTGAAAGCCTCACTCCGGCCAGACGGTCCTGTTTGTGATAATTTACCGACCTCCAGGCCCATACTCTGAATTTTTATCAGAATTCTCTGAGTACATATCCAACTTAGTCCTTAGCTCTGACAAAATAATCATTGTAGGTGATTTTAATATCCATGTGAGAGAGTGATAGTCTTAGCTCAGCTTTTATGTCATTAATAGACTCAGTTGGCTTTACTCAGTCTGTAAGTGAAGCTACCCATCATTTCAATCACACTCTTGATTTGGTTTTAGCATATGGCCTTGATATTAATGAACTGAAAGTTTTTCCTGAAAATCCATTTTTATCCGACCACTTCTTAGTAACTTTTAGCATCCTCCTGGAAGATTCTGTATTTTGCAGCAAAATTGTCAGCAGTAGAAATCTGTCCAGTGGTGCCGTGTCTAAATTCAAAGAGGCCATTCCTGCTGCCTCAACCTTGATAAATTGGCCAACCGATAACTGTGATATTAGCTTTAGCCCCACTCAGCTGGATCAGCTTGTTGATGACTCAGCCAGTCTACTAAGATC
>JAZDUH010000075.1:1452500-1457500 GCA_036419115.1 Scarus forsteni
TTCCAGTCATTCAAATATTCATATACCACGCGACACAGGACATGGTGGTGGTGTAGCAGCTATTTATCATTCCTGTCTCCAAATCAATCACAGACCAAAGGCTAAATATACTTCTTTTGAAAGCCTTACTCTAAATTTATCTCATACTGATTCAAGAACTGATTCAGTCCTATTTGTGATAATTTACCGTCCTCCAGGCCCATACTCTGAATTTTTATCAGAATTCTCTAAGTACATATCAAACTTGGTCCTTAGCTCTGATAAAATAATCATTGTAGGTGATTTTAATATCCATGTCGACAAAGAGAGTGATAGTCTTAGCTCAGCTTTTATGTCATTAATAGACTCAGTTGGCTTTACTCAGTCTGTTAGTGAAGCTACCCATCATTTCAATCACACTCTTGATTTGGTTTTAGCATATGGCCTTGATATCAATGAACTGAAAGTTTTTCCTGAAAATCCATTTTTATCCGACCACTTCTTAGTAACTTTTAGCATCCTCCTGGAAGATTCTGTATTTTGCAGCAAAATTGTCAGCAGTAGAAATCTGTCCAGTGGTTCCGTGTCTAAATTCATAGAAGCCATTCCTACTGCCTTAAGCTCAATAAATTGGCCAACCAATAACAATGATATTAGCTTTAGCCCCACTCAGCTGGATCAGCTTGTTGATGACTCAGCCAGTCTACTAAGATCCACTTTGGACTCAATTGCCCCACTGAGACAAAAAAAAATTAAATGTCAGAGGACAGCTCCTTGGTTTAACTCAGAAACTCGTACACTTAAACAAACAACCCGTAAATTAGAGAGAATGTGGCGCTTTGATAAAAGGGAAGAGTCACGTATACTTTGGCGAGAGAGTCACAATAACTACATGAGAGCCTTAAAACATGCTCGAGCTGCCTACTACTCTTCACTTATTGAAGAAAATAGAAACAACCCCAGATACCTCTTCAGCACTGTAGCCAGGCTGACACAGAGTCAGAGCTCTATTGAGCCTGTGATTCCTCTAGCCCTGAGCTGTGAGGACTTTATGAGCTTTTTCAATGATAAAATTCTGAAAATTAGAGATAAAATTAGCAACTCTCCATCTCCAGCTGAACCTGCCGTACCTTTAAATTTAGTCGTAGTTAGACCTTAGTGAGACAGTTTCTCTGCGATTAGCCTTCAGGAGCTAAATTCTCTCGTCTCCTCCTCTACATCATCAACCTGCCTTTTAGAGCCGATCCCAACTAAACTGTTTAAGGAAGTATTTTCTCCAGTTTGTCCATTGTTGCTGGAGACAGTAAATATATCTCTACGTACCACAGTCTTTTAAAACAGCAGTAATCAAACCCCTCCTTAAAAAACCTAACCTCGATTCAGGAACATTAGCTAACTACAGGCCTATTTCTAACCTTCCATTTGCCTCAAAGATCCTGGAGAAAGTAGTAGCTGATCAGCTAGGTGACTTCCTTCAAGACAATAGCCTGCTTGAGGACTTTCAGTCAGGATTTAGAGCTCATCACAGCACAGAGACTGCTCTAGTTAAAGTAACCAATGATCTACTCTCAGCTTCAGACGAAGGACTTCTCTCTATTCTTGTTTTGTTTGATCTAAGTGCTGCTTTCAACACCATTGACCATGATGTTCTTATACAGAGATTGAAGATGTTACTTGAGATTACAGGGACTGCCTTAAATTGGTTTAAGTCCTACTTATCTAATAGATATCAGTTTGTACACGTGAACAACAAATCCTCTGTGTACACTAAAGTAAGTTACGGGGTTCCTCAAGGTTTGGTGCTAGGTCTAATTCTCTTCTCTATATATATGCTTCCCCTTGGTGATATCATGAGGAAATACTCTGTTAATTTTCACTGCTACGCTGATGATACACAGCTTTATGTTTCACTGAAGCCAGGTGAGACAAACCACTTAGATAAACTCGATGCCTGTTTAAAGGACATCAGAACCTGGATGGCCAGAAATTTTCTTCTTCTTAACTCAGATAAGACAGAGATTATTGTGCTGGGCCCTCGACACCTCAGAGAATCCTTTTCTAGTGATTTAACTGCCATAAATGGCTTTAGTCTGGCACCAAGCGCAACTGTTAGAAATCTAGGAGTGCTATTTGATCAGGAGTTATCCTTTAACTCTGACATATATAGGCCTACGTGTTTTTTCTACTGTTTTATTCAATATTTGATGAAACATCACCCCATGAAGTTACCCTTTTTTTGCGAAGTCCTACTTTTTTAGGGGTTACTTATGTTGCTGCTATATTCATCTATGATGGATATAAATATTTGTCAAATCAAGAACATGAAGTAGGCCTACAAGTAAAGTAAAAACCACCATCACGTTGCACAGAAACAATGAAACAGACTATGCTGTTTAATCTCTATCTATCTATCTATCTATCTATCTATATAGCCTATATATATATTTATATATATATATATGTGTGTGTGTGTGTGTGTGTGTGTGTGTATATATACACACACACACACATATATATATATATATATATATACATATATACATATATATATGGAGAAATCAACTTCTTTTACAGGTTTTGATCAGCTTCATTTAATCAAGATCGACCTCCTCAGGGCCACAGTAGTGTGAGGGGCTTCAGGGTCAGAAAAAAAGGTCGTCAACCACAGCAGAAACTCAATCAGGGTTTAAAATCATGCCCTCTGAAAATCTAAACTTGCAGAAGTATGCGTGTGTGCGCACAGGCAAATGCGCTTCATTATATATTTTAAACAGTCGGCAGTGCTTTGCCAGGCAGCGTCTTTGGCTTTATTAATTGCAGCCGTGTTGCCCCTTTGTTATTTTCCCCTTGTAGTCCTCATACAACTCCACGAGAAGCTTTTGCTCCGCAGTTGAAGACGTCTCTGCTCTTGGTTTTGCCACGAATTCGTCATTTCGGCAATTGACACGTCAGGGCTTTCTCTCTCCCCCGGACGTGCGCTCAGCCTCAGCTTGGATCAGCCTGGCTTGAATAAGCGTCTCTGAAAATCAGCCGAGCCTCGTTTGTGGAACTACTTGCAGCTAAGATTAAAGTTGCCGCTTATTCAAGCCACGCTTACCAGCGAAAGCCCAGCCTATTTTAGCCAGCTTCGTGGAATACCCCCCTGCTCTAAAAACTTTTGGAAAAAAACCTGGGTTTGATATTGTCTGCCGTGTATTTGAGGACATTTCCTGAATATTAAAACAGAGACATTTGAATAAGTTGGTTTGATTTACACTTAAAGGAAAAGTTCGGTTCCTGCAGCTTTTACATTGTTTATAGAATGAAGAACAACAATATACTCACCCAGAAGGCTTTCCTGATCCAAACAATGCTTCGGGAGATATTTAGATCCAAAATCGAGCAGCGGACACCGATATAATGGTAGCCCGTAGGGCATAGATCGCCGCTCTTAAAAACTGCATTAATCGTCCAAATACTCATTAATTTCACCAATATTCCATCATGATCCATTCCGGATGGTCCTCCATTGCAGTCTGTGTCTCTCCACACAGCGCTGTGTGGCTGTACTAACCTCTGAACTGACGAGTTTGTTTACGTGCCCTTCGCGCATGTGCAGTACTCTCTGGAGCGCTGCCTTCGCTTCCTCCTTTCTATGAGCTCCTTATGTGTATACTCTGGCTCGAAACTGTAAGGACGTCCATCATATTCGAAGTTCTCCTCCACAACATCTTCATCCGATAGATATTTGTCCATTTTGCACAAAACTGGAAGAAGAAAGTCGATTTGTAGCTGCCGGTCTTCCCCTGAAACAATGAGCCGCACTGCGCGTGCGCGAAGGGCACGTAAACAAACTCGTCAGTTCAGAGGTTAGTACAGTCACACAGCGCTGTGTGGAGCATGGATGTATTAGAAGAACTGGATAGTGTGGCTCCACCTTCCACCATGTAACGGATTAGAAGCCTAAATATCTCCCGTCAGGGTGCTGCCATCGTGCAGCCAGTAGAGAATTTGTGACATAATCCGGACGCAGCTGTCGTAAACGGTCGCAACACTCCCCAGCATACGCCGTACACAATCATTGTGAAGCTGCAGTAAACCGCGGTTATCTTTAAAGTCTAATAACTTATAAAAAAGAAACTTTTCAGAAAAAAGAGGACTTGGAAAACACGCAGCCCAATAATACTTTCATATCACCACAGCATACAGATGGGAGAAATATTTGTACGTGGTGTAATCATTTTTTGAAGTTTCACTTCGGCCCGTCAGGATGAATGGGGGAGACGGAAATTTGACCTATACTGCAGCCAGTCACCAGGGGGAGCAGTTTTCGTGGCGGCTTCAATTTGAGCCCAGCGACATGGCGTCCATGTTTTTTCCAGTCTATGGTGTGGAGTGACACCATGCAATGGCGGACCATCTGGAACGGATCATGATGGAATATTGGTGAAAACATGAGTTTTTGGACGATTAATGAAGTTTTAGGAGCAGCGATCTATGCCCTACGGGCTACCATTATATCGGTGTCCGCTGCTCGATTTTGGATCTAAATATCTCCCGAAGCACTGTTTGGATCAGGAAAGCCTTCTGGGTGAGTATATTGTTGTTCTTCATTCTATAAACAATGTAAAAGCTGCAGGAACCGAACTTTTCCTTTAAAGGAACTACGGATTAGAGAATAATGGTTATGGAGTTTATACAAAATACAAAATAAACTGAGTGGAATTAATAAAAGTTGTCAATGGTTGCTTTCAAGGTTGCAACAATCACACACAAAAAATTGTTGGGTTATTTTTTCAACCCAACAGCTGGGTTGAGACTGTTGGTTAGTTTAATTGGGTTGTTTTCATTAAATTGGGTAATCTAAATACCCAGATTGCTGGGTTATTGTAGTTGGCAGTTGAGTTATTAGCTGTTGGGTTGTAATTTTCATTTTAATGTGTTGGGTTATTTCAAACTACCCAACATGTTGGGTTGACGCTCGCGCATGCGCGACCAACAGCTACCCCCAGGTTACCCCCACTCATTCGACCCCGCCCTCA
>JAZDUH010000075.1:1462500-1465000 GCA_036419115.1 Scarus forsteni
ATGTTGTACCATATCTAAGGTACATATATATCTCGTATAGTGCAGTCAATATTCATATTTTAATTTCTGCTTGTCTACTCCCAAAATGTGTCACAACCAAAACATAGCAACACACTGCAATAAAAGGTATTATATTAATCTTTTCATATTGTACTTCCATGCCCCCTCTAAAGAATATTTTTACAAATTTTTCTTGAAGGGTTTTACAACAAAATCAATAAAAATGATATTTTGAACATTTTTCAAAGTTCAATTTCTAAGACTCATCAGAATCAAAATCCAATCTTTTCTTGTAAAATGAGTTCCACTGATTATATAGATCTCAGAGTTAATGAGTTATGAAATTGAACATACATTTAAAGAATAGTCATCATAAAATGTTAGCTGATGACTCAATATCTTTTATTTTTTACAAAACACCCAGTTATTCGGTTGTGACTGCACTATTTTGGTAGTGACCACTATTACTATTGTTTGCAAGGTTGTATCATATTCCCTCCACCTTATTGCTTAATATTAACTTCAAACATGTCTTACATTGGGAATATTATGAACACAAATGTTAATAATCAATCAAATGACATTTACTTTGAAGGCCAGCATTAGCCTACTCAAACATCACAACGCATCTACTGTAACATTAAAAAGTAGTTTAAGCAGTTAAAGCAGTTTTTTCTGTCACAAATAAACAATGATTTTTTTTTTTTACACATTAAACATTCCTGAATGTATTGACTTCTGCCAAACAGTTGAGCTGGGAGTTTAAGGGTCAAACATGAGTTATAATTATTGAAAATTCTGACGATATTGCTTTTAAAAGTGCTATGAGGAGAATCTATTACTGGCGACACTAAGACTCTGCTACCCATGAGCACGTGCGGCAATTGTCATAATGCTGCGTTCCAGTAACCTCGGAACTAGGAGTGACATCATCTCTGACTTATCGGCATTCCAGTTGAAGCCGGAAAAAAAAACATGCCGATCTACCAGGCTATTGTTAGCTGTTGTTAGCACGCCCTGTGTTTTTGTATGAAGAATGTGATTATCACTATGGCAACATTTTTGTAAATATATGTCTAACAATACTATGGCTGCGGTCACCTAGTGACCTATAGTCACCTCCTAAGTCCTTTCCTATCTACTTTTCCTTAACCCTGATGGAAAACGTCATGAGGTTAAAGAAAGGAGAATTCAGAAGGACTTAGGAAAGGAATACTGCCATACAGAGAGAATCCGACTACACTTTCACTACGCTTCGTCATCATGTGACGGCGGATGTTACTGCTGCGGTGAAACTACAATTTTCTGAAGGTGGACTACAAAAGACGCATAATTGAAGTGCTCATTAATCATGACAATGTTGTTCCTGTCAGACAACACTGAACATAATAACCTGGTAAAAATTACATCTGCATTACCGACGTTGGAAGTGAGGATTTAAATAAATCTGTCCTCTCATTATCATCATGAACACCAACCAGTGCATGAAAATAAATGAACTGAAGGAAAAAAAGGCATACATTGTTAAGACCGCAATCTAATGGTGTACAAATGATTAATATTGAACCATGTTTAAAACATAATCAACATCAAATGTCTCATATCCTGCTCTCTTCAGAGAATCAGACTGCTGGAAAATTAAGGCAGGTTTTGGTAAACTTTAGAAAGGATGAACAGCAGTGGTAACTCACATGGTCTGTGTGAGTTGTTCGCCATTATTCGGTTGAATTCGGAAGCAGTCGGAATACGCGCTGTTTATAAAAGCTGTTGCCGCGGTGAATTGTGGGACAGAATAATCTCCTCTCCTTTCGTAAGGGATGGTCCGGTGTATCCTATGCTAAAGGAGATAATAAAGGAAGCATTGAGCCACCTTTCCTATGCATTTAAACTATTCGAACAGCTCTAATCATGAACTACTTCCGGTTCGTTTCACTCCATTAGGAACCTTCCTAAGCAAAAATGACTTTTCGACAGCAGCCCCTGTATACAGCTGATCTCGAGCAACACACCCCAGTCAGAAGTGCAAATAAATTGATTATTACAGGAGCTAAATAACTGTTCACACTGGGGGCATCCATCTTCCATTGTCAACTCGGGGGTGGCGAGGTTTCACCGAGTTCCCAGCAGGAAATTTCCACTTCGCGGGACGTTTCAGTTGTAGTCTCCTACTCGAAACTCAGAAATTCCAACTTCCGACTACAACTGGAATGCACCACAAGCCAAAGCGTGTGTTTGTCGTGATGCTAAATGAATGAAACTCGGACCTTACTCAGAACTCTGCATTGCTTTACAACTTCTTTTTTCAACAACTTACAGGATGCAAAGCGACGAGGTAATGTATCTCTTTCTAGTTACGTAGTGGTAGTTTTTGATGTGTGACAACAAGCAATTTTTAGAAAACTTAGTATTGTAGTTTTGTAGCTGGCCATATGTCACTACTTACAGCCCGGTGCTCTAAGACGTGTCAGAATAATATAAATTTACTCTAGTTTTAATTGTC
>JAZDUH010000075.1:1470000-1490000 GCA_036419115.1 Scarus forsteni
ACAGACAGTATTTCTAGGCACAGCCAGGGTGTCGAGGGGTTCTGGTTAGGTGACCTCAGGATTGGGTCACTGCATTTTGCTGTTGATGTGGGCCTGTTAGCTTCATCGGACTGGGACCTGCAGCTTTCGCAGGATCGGTTCGCAGCTGAGTATGAAGCAGCTGGGATGAGAATCAGCAGCTCTAACTCCAAGCCAGTGGTCCTCGCCCGGGAGAGGATGGAGTGCTCTCTCCGGGTTGGTGATGAGATTCTGCCCCAAGTGGAGGAGTTCAAGTACCTCGGGGTCTTGTTCATGAGCAGAGGAAGGATGGACCGGGAGATCGGTAGGTGGATCAGTGTGGTGTTGGCAATGATGCGGGCTCTGCACCGGTCTGTCGTGGTAAAATGGGAGCTGAGTCGAAAGGCAAAGCTCTCGATTTATTAGTCGATCTTCCTTCCTATCCTCACATACAGTCACGAGCTGTGGTCGTGACCAAAAAAAATGATGTCTTAAATCTGCGCAGGGTACAATGAAATCTCATAACTATCAAGGCATTCTGAAACAAAATGTGCTGCCCAGTGTCAGAAAGATTGGTCAGCTGCAGGCCATGGGTCCTCCAATAGGATAATGACTCAAAACAGAGCTAAAAACACCCAAGACTGAGACTACGAACAAAACACTGGAATGTTCTGAAGTGGCCTTCTATGAGCCCTGATCTAAATCCGTAGAACATTTGTGGAAGGCGCTGAAACATTCAGGTACAGAAGTCTCATTGAGAGTTACAGAAATCACCTGATTGGACTGATTGCCTCAAAGGGTTGTGCAACAAAATATGAGGCTATGGGTACAATCATTTTTATCCAAGCCAGTTTCATAATTTTTTTTTAATAATAATTCTGTTGAACCATAATTTAAACGCAATTTTGATTTTCATTTGTTGATTTTTGGTACATTTTTGTTATTATTACTTTTGTGAATTTCAAGTTATTTTAGCAATCACTTGGGCTTTTCTTATTTTAAAGAAAGGGTACCAAAAATTTTGCCACGTGTGTAAAAATATATGCATGTGTACATCATACATATGTATATCTATATCTATGTATATATATATATATATATATATATATATATATATATATATATATATATATACACACACACACACACACACACACACATATATACATGTATATATACATATATATATACACACAGACACACAGACATACATACATACATACATATATATATATATAGATGGATATATATATATATATATAGATATATATATATATATATATATATATATATATATATATATATATATATATATATATATATGTTTATGTGAAATGATACAAATTTTAATCAAAATACTTATTAAGGTGCTGTGGATTAATTTGATTAATCGGGATTTAATTATCAAACAAGACAATTCCCGCTGCCGGGCTTTATCTTTTTAATACAGGCCAGCCTCAAGCAGCATTTCAGCTGGATGACATACTGAAATAGTTATGGAGTGGATTCTTTGTTGCATGTTGCGTGTCACACAACATAGCCTTATGCCGTGGATGCCACTTTGACCTTATGAAGGAGACATTAAAGGACTTAAGACGGAGAGACCAAACTGAATTTTCCGTATCAGCAGGGAGAGCAGCAGAGAGCACGGGGGAGAGGAGGTATCACCTGACTGTGCAGCTCTCTCCTGAAATGTGCTTATATGCCTACCATTTATACATTTTTGGCCACAATTTACTTAGTCATATTAACGATAAACAAAATCATTCATGAGAAAAATTGATTGTATTTCAACAAGCCTCCTTTTTTTCTTAATCCTCCTGCGCTTTGGACTGCTGGTTGGAGAATCAATCAATCAATCAAACTTTATTTATATAGCACTTTTCCTACAACATGTGTAACTCAAAGTGCTTACAGAAGAAAGGAGGGAGCCTAAGGAGAGCCGTCCTCCTCTGGCCTTGGGATTCAGACCAGGGGAGGATGCAGGGCCGCCCCTGGCCAAATTTGGGCCCGGAGCAAAATTTAATTTTGGGGCCCCCCCACCTTGCCCCCATATTGAAAAATGACTGTATCACGAAATGCAATCTAGGTTTTCAACCTTTATTAGAAAAAAGAAAAAATGCAAACACAAAAAAATGAACAGCCTCTTTTAACAATAGAAAAGGCACTTTCGAGATGAAAACGTCTGCATTTTCTGGATGCAAAGTCATCAATGAGGTCATCATATGACAGCTGCTGTGCCACTCCCGAGTTGATGCTTATGATAGCCAGGCCACTCAAGCATTCTTGCGCCATTGATGAGCAGAGATATGTTTTTATTAGTTTCAGTTTTGAAAAGCTTCACTTAGCAGAAGCAACTATAACAGGGAGAGTTACTGCAATGCGGAGGGCAATCCATCGATTTGGATACAGTTCCTGCAAATGATTTCCATGGAGAAATGACAACATCTCTAGAGCAGTTGTTTGTGTTGGCAGTTCTGGGAGTTTCATGATTTCCTGGGCCATCTCTGCACCCTCATTATCAGACTCTCCCCCTGCAGTCAGTGTCTTCTCCAACTTCGTGCAGTGTTTCTGCGAGGTGTCTTTGGGCATCCCTTGAAGCTGTCTGAAATCAAGAAGCAGACCAAATTTCTCCTTCACATCAGTAAATGTCTCAAATCGGTCTTGTAGTGGTCTGAGAGCAGAGTCAACTATAGTGTTGAAGAATGTCACCTCAAGCTTCTTGAGGGCATCATTCATGGGCTCATTCGCAGCCTCATAGGCAAACTGCTTCTCAGTATTCCTCAGTCTTTTCTCCCTTAGCTCTGGCTCTATGTTAAGAGCCTCACAAAGTTCTTTGCAGTTGACTGAACATCAGCAAACCCAGTCTGTGTACTCAGAGAGAGAAAGGTTTTTGCATCCTCAATGAGTTTAACACCACTGTTGATTTGCATTGAACTTGACTGAAGCAGCTTGTTCACCTGGTTTATGGAGGTCAGAATGTCAAACCATACAAATGAACAAATCAAAAAACCGATACAAAGCCACCTCTTCTGCCAGAGCCTGGGCTTACTACTTTAGCAGCTGGGTCACAGACAGTTTGCCTAGCTTCAAGAAGAGCATCCCGGATTTCTTTGACTTGATGTCTAACAGCTGCAATGCTCTCCCATCTAACGTCACTCCAGAACTTCAGCGTCACGTTGACATGCTTAGTCAATATGCTCCATTGCTGTGTGGCTCTTGAGAGCTTCTGCACATAGCCTACGGCATCCTTGGAGGACTTAGCTGAATCGGCTATGACTAGATTCATGGTATGTGCTCCACAAGGTATAAACAAGGCTCTTGGATTTTTGCTGAGCAATCTTGCTTGTACACCTTGCTTCTTCCCTTTCATGTTTGCCTCATTGTCATAGACCTGACCTCTGCAACTGTCAAAGGGGATGTGCAGCTCTTCAAGTTTGTCCAGTATGGCATTGGATATGTTCAGGCCAGTAGCTTCCTCAATTGCCACATATCCCAAGAAGTATTCTTTAACTTCTGGCTTGGGCTTCAAGGCCACACTGCGTAGTATGACTGACATCTGTGCTTTATGAATTGCATCTGAGGTGCAATCAAGGATAATGGAATAGTATTTTGCCTCTTGCACACAGGAGACAATGGTTTGTATGACTCTGTCACCAATGTTTCTGTTATCAGTTAAATTTTGTATTCTCTGTCCAAGATAGTGAGTGTGGGTGCTCTCATTCTTTATTCTGGCGAGGTGATTTTCCATCACAGGATCGAACTTTGCTAGCAGCTCATCTTCCTTTAAGAAGTTACCATTATCCGGCTTATAAAGTTGTTGTGAAGAGCCTCTGAAAGCCAGATTCCTTAAAGCAAGTGAGGACGTTTCTCCATCTTTTCCTCTCTTCTTTTAGTAGAGTTAGTTCCTGCTGATCAATTGTCTTGCCCTTCCTCAGACGAAACTCAAGGTCCTTCCATTTAAGCATTGATTTTGTATGTTCTGAGTTGTTGTCATGATTTTTTAAAGCATCATAAATACTTGACCAATCACTAAGGCCCTCTGTGGTGAGCTTTATATCTTGAGCACTAAAAAGTTTGCAAGCAAAGCAAAATACAGAGTTGTTGTGCTTTGAATACACAAGCAAACTTCTTGTTACCTTGTCTCCATTTGCAAGCGACCTGTAGGACAGACTTGTATGAAAACCTCTTCCATCTGTCTTAGGGAAAGTGAAGTCTGACACAACCTTAAAGGTCCAGTGTGTAGTTTTTAGCGACATCTAAAGGTGAGGTTTGAGATTGCAGCACTCCGGCAATCCCCCCTCCCTTTGGGAGAAGCCCTGAGCTACGGTGGCCCTCCAAGCACTAAAAGCGTTTTTCAACATGGCGTCGTCAACGAGTGTTTCCAGCTACCAAGCTATGAAATATCTCTGTTGATTTACCACATTTGAAAGTTCAGAGAGTATTTTAGGCGAGAAAGTCACCATGTAGAATACCAAAATGTGGCCATTTGAGCCATAAAACGCACAGATACAAATTCCATTTCGGTATTTCGGACATTCTGTTAAGCGGGCCAGTATGCCATCGAAGAAACTTCCGGTCGGCTCCAAAACAAGAGCGTAATTTACAAAAGCGTTAAAGAACTAATAGGAGATAATGAAGAAAGCTTTTATTTTGAAAATGGGAAGTTTGCTAGTAGCTGATTTTTAGCTGAATGCCGTCTCAAGACGACTTGACTTTTATATTACGATAAATGTAATATATAATATTATGATATTGTTACGACCTGAGGCTGTTTTTTATTTGAGTCCGTTTTTCCAGTATTTTGTCTGATGACTTTCATTTTGAAGCCTGAGGCCATATTATCTGACGGAGGTTTTATTGAGGGGGGGGAGTTTCTGATGCCGTTTGGTCTGAGAAATGACACAGAGGTTTTCCTGAGACCGAGGATGTCCTAAAATATACACCTTACCAATGTGTACATGTGCTCCTAAATAACAAATTAGGAGCAAACAATAAAATTAAGGAGTACGGTGAAAATCTTTATCTTTGTCTCATCAACAGCGTTATATAGCTCAGTTATCAGCCTATGTTTTCTGTCCACAGAAAACTGCTTGTGGCCATGAAATAAGCCTCTCATTGCAGATACATTCTCTGCGTCTTACTCCGACTTCTCCCGAAAGTAAACAAATAAATTCGGCTCCATATAAGAGTACAATTCGACACTTAGTCTTACCTGTCCAGCAAAAAAAAGGCAACTTCTGCGTCTGTCTGAAAACTTATCCTTCAATGACTTCCATCTGGGAAAGGCAGCGCCGATGTTGACCCTGTTTTTTCGTCGTAGCCTGTCCCGATTGCGTTTGACTTGATCCCGTTTTCGTTTCTTTGACAATGATTCACGCTCCTCTGCTGGTAAATTGTACGTGTGGTCCTCCATGTTTGTTTGTATTAGCACAGCTGCTTGGTAATCACTCTCTTCTTCTTCGTCTATTTCACAACTGTGCATTTCCGGTAGGAGTGGAAAAAAAACGCGAAAGCGTATTTTTGTCCGTTCTGGGTTACGGTAGAGAAGATGGCGACGCAAGATGGAGCCCCCCATAAACGGTCGACCCACTCCTAGATTGATATAAATGACTTTTTCTAAGGTAACGAAAACAAAACATTATTTATTTAAGGCTGATTAGAAACTACTTTAAATATACTTTAAAATAATATATTCCATTTTTACCAAGTCTGTTATTTTATATTTTTTCGTTTAGCATTTAATAATACACACTGGACCTTTAAATGGCCCTCTGCGCACAAATTCAGCCCGATTGTCTTCTGTGTAGCAAGATGAAAGCTGAAAACTGGAGAAACAGAAAGGGTCTTCAAAACACCTAATTCCTCCCTGACTGTGTCTTCATGGAGACATGGTCGTAACTCTCCGAGAGACATGTGGCGCCATCAAGTCTGTCTTTAATTCCTGCAAAGTGCCACGAACAGACATCAGTGTGGATGCAAGAGATGTGTTTACTTCTCTGAACTTTCTACCTCAAGAGTGACTGGCTGAATAATGTGTCCGAGGACAGTTCCTTCCCTAGTCATAAATAATTCTTAGGTGGCATCTAAGTTGACCTTTGACCTCTCTGCTCAGTCGAGCCCCTCATCGGCTCCAGATGTGCTCGCTGTCCACACAGAAAACCCACGAACCTTTTAAACTCTTTAAATGAAACAATGGACACATCTGACAATGTGATATTTTTTCCTCTCATGACAGATACTTTCTAATGATGCGACTTGTGTGTTTTTACCTCTAAAAATGTTAACCCTCTCAGTGGAAACTAAGAAGGTATCTTTCCCTTCCAGAACTGTACTCTGCATCATTGAAGAATGCCTATAATAGGATTTCTACACCTTAAGTTTTGGTAGCATACCATCCCAAAGGCATGTTAACTTATATGTCTTAAGTTAACCACATCTATTTTGTTTAATTGACTTTTCAATAAGATTGAGACTGTTCTATTCTTTCTTATTGTTTGGATATATAGTATTTGGTATCAAATTGATCACCATGAGATTTCCTATCCAGTTTGAGTGCTTATATTGGATGTTTAATCAAAATACAACTTAATTTTGGCCAAATATAAGTTGATAAAGTTTTGTTACTCATCTAAAGGCCCTCCCCATGCGAGTAGCTTAAAACCATAGAGACACATGCTCTGTCTCTCTCTCCTTCTTTGACTTTCATCTTTCTTTGTCTTACGTCTATTTGGCTCCCATATTTATCCTTAATTCTTTTGCCCAAGTTTTTGTGACACACCCACCGATTTTCTTTATAAGCCAGTAATCTATAAGACTTCAAAGATTTACTTCATGGTAAATGGACTTTGTTATTAATTTCAGAATAGTATTCATCTGGCCAACGAATTCTTGACTTTTGGAATTAGTTAAAAATCATTTCTTTTTAATACGATCGAGACATCAACGCTCCAAGCTCCATCTTCGCCTTAAAACGGAACCTGCCAGTCCAATCTAAGACGATACTTCTCTCTCGGGAAACCTGGGACCCACCTGCTCACTTCGGAACATCCTCCCTGGATCCATCGCGCTGGATAGAGTGTGGACTTCAGCCTCCCTTTGGGACAACCCAAAACCAGAACAGTCCTCCAGGCTCTCCAGTAGCTCCTGACCAGTTTGAAATCCGATCATAAAAGCTGCACGAAGTAAGGCACGGTTCTGTATTCTTTCAGATGGGCTTGAGTGTGTCTTGGTTTAATTCTCCAATAATTTCCCATTGATTTGACCTTTCTAAAGTACAAACCCAAAACCAGTGAAGTTGGCACGTTGTGTAAATCGTAAATAAAAACAGAATACAATGATTTTCAAATCCCTTTCATCCTATATTCAATTGAATACACAGCAAAGACAAGATACTTAACGTTTGAGCTGGTAAACTTTGGTATTTTCTGCAAATATTAGCTCGTTTGGAATTTGATAGCTGGAACATGGTTTAAAAAAGCTGGCACAAGTGGCAAAAAAGACTGAGAAAGTTGAGGATTGCTCATCAAACACTTATTTGGAACATCCCACAGGTGAACAGGCTAATTGGGAACAGGTGGGTGCCATGATTGGGTTTAAAAGCAGCTTCCCTGTAATGCTCAGTCATTCACAAACAAGGATGGAGCGAGGGTCACCACTTTGTGAAAAAAAGCGTGAGTAAATTGTCCAACAGTTTAAGAACAACATTTCTCAAAGAGCTATTGCAAAGAATTTAGGGATTTCATCATCTATGGTCCGTAATATCATCTAAAGGTTCTGAGAATCTGCAGAAATTACTGCACGTAAGCGGCAAGGCCGAAAACCAGCATAGACTGCCTGTGACCTTCGATCCCTCAGGCGGTACAGCATCAAAAACTGGCATCTCTGTGTAAAGTATATCAACACATGGGCTCAGGAACACTTCAGAAAACCACTGTCAGTAACTACAGCTCGTCGCTACATCTGTAAGTGCAAGTTAAAACTCTACTATGCAAAGCCTAAGCCATTTATCAACAACACCCAGAAACACCGCCGGCTTCGCTGGGCCTGAGCTCATCTAAGATGGACTGATGCAAAGCGGAAAAGTGTTCTGTGGTCTTATGAGTCCACATTTCAAACTGTTTTTGGAAACTGTGGTCGTCGTGTCCTCCGGACCGAAGAGGAAAAGAACCATCCGGACTGTTACAGGCGCAAAGTTCAAAAGCCAGCATCTGTGATGGTATGGGGGTGAATTAGTGCCCAAGGCATGGGTAACTTACACATCTGTGAAGGCACCATTAATGCTGAAAGGTACATTCAGGTTTTGGAGCAACATATGTTGCCATCCAAGCAACGTCTTTTTCATGGAGGCCCCTGCTTATTTCAGCAAGACAATGCCAAGCCACATTCTGCACGTGTTACAACAGCGTGGCTTCGTAGTAAAAGAGTGCGGGTACTAGGCTGGCCTGCCTGTAGTCCAGACCTGTCCCCCATTGTAAATGTGTGGCACATTATGAAGCGTAAAATACAACAACGGAGACCCTGGACTGTTGAACAACTTAAGCTGTACATCAAGCAAGAATGGGAAAGAATTCCACCCGAAAAGCTTCAAAAATTGGTCTCCTCAGTTCTCAAATGTTAACTGAGTGTTGTTAATAGGAAAGGCGATGTAACACAGTGGTACAAAATGGCCCTGTGCCAACTTTTTTGCAATGTGTTGCTGCCATTAAATTCTAAGTTGATGATTATTTGCAAAAGAAAATTAAGTTTCTCAGTTCGAACATTAAATATCTTGTCTTTGCAGTGTAATCAATTGAATATAGGTTGGAAAGGATTTGCAAATCATTGTATTCTGTTTTTATTTATGATTTACACAACGTGCCAACTTCACTGGTTTTGGGTTTGTAGGTTTAATTCGTTAAATTAATCCTCTATAACCACTCCATAAACTTAAATGTTCCTTGAGGGTTCATATCTTCTTTCCTGATTAACAGCATCATTGAACAGTATAACTCTGACATTTATTCCTTCTTCAGTGTTTTATTTTATTTTGTCTTATACAATAGTATCTTCATTTTAATAAATCACCCTTATATTTAAAGTTATGTCGGTTGGTAATCTATTTGGAAGATTGACATCACTGCATGAGAGTTCTGCCTTTAGACTTGAGATTGATTAAATTGATAAAGTTTGACTTCATTGATTAAACTGATAAAATTTGACTTAATTGATTTGTCTGATTTAAATGAAATAATTAATAAATAAATTAATTCAGTTAATTTTGCCTTTTTTGTATAAAAAGGATGGCGCCCCTTTAATTTCGAGAGCAAAACTGGTTATGAAATGAATATTAATTTCTTTAACTAATATCCAATAATATCCAGAAAATAATCACTATATCTGATAGGTGTGCTGGCCACAGAGGAGGATCAACTGGTTGTGCACTTGTAGTAGTTATAGTAGCAGCAGCTGTAGTAGCCGTAGCTGTAGAAATGCTGCGTGATGATCGTGCTTATACGCTGGTTTAGGCTGCTTCAGAAGTAATACTGTATGATGGCCCTGCTGCTATGCTGGATGAGGCTGCTTCAGTTGATGTGCTGCTCGATAGCTCTTGTGACGTACTGGGTTCTGGCTCTGTGTCACCCTTTGTCACAAACTTCAATATTGACCCTGTTATGACAAGAAATTTCATCATACAAGTAGATTTGTTTTGGTCTTTATGGCAAATTACACATTGACATTAATGTAAACACTGACTTCACAAAGATGAAAATGCAAATAATGTGAATAAGACTACTACTACAACACACTCACACCTTCTCTCCTCCCGTGCACCAATGGGAGGGATGGAGACTTGAGGTGTGCCTGGCTGTGCCCTCCACAAAAATTGCAAACTGCCCTGAACACGCCCTGCTGGCACAGGGCAGGTGCGGTGCGCCTGGTCTACGAAATTAGAGCCCAATAAAATGACATGCATCGCACAAATATTTAAATTGACACATGGAGAGCAAAACCTCCTTCAAGTCTCCAATATTCTAAACACATTTTCTGCTTTAGACATTTTGCAATTCAGAAGGGCACTTTTTACTGCAAATGCAGTGATCAGTGTTTTTCTGCATAAGACACAACATTCTGACCTCAAGTCATGTTTGCCATTTTGAAACACTGCTGACTAATTATTTTTCATTCCCCTTTTTTGTCTTTATTTTTCTGCACATTTTCTGCAGTTTTCTTTTTCATTCTACAATTTTTACAAGCACATTTTGGTTCACCCCAATGCAAATATATGGTATGTGCTGTGCATATGTTGAATTGATTAGATGGGTGAAAAATTGAAAAAGAGTTTTTTCTACAGCATTTGTGTATCTGCAAACATTTCTGTGCATGAGAGCAATCTGAAGAATTTTCTACAATGTGAACCGAATTAAGTGATCTAATAAAGTATACAAAAGCTGAGAGTGCTTTACATACTCCCCAACAGTGTGTGGTTGGTTAGACAAAAATATGGTAATATGAATGAAGTGTGTGCCATTTGTTGCATAAGTTGGATTTTTATAATGCCATATAGTTTTGCAGTGCTTAATTTTCATCATCTTTTCATGCGATGTTGACTGTGGCTGTGCAGCAACAGCCAATCAACTGTGTGTGCATGTGTGACGGTACCTGTGAGGAACAATTTGACTCTATATATTGTATATAGTTTTTCTTATGTATTTGAACTATCCTGAATTCCTGTAAAATCATTGCTTAGTGACATGACCTTACATAACCTGTACATGACCTTATATAGCCCTCTCCTTGCTCGAGACTGCTTTCCGACACATACACACACACTACATGACCGTGCATAGTCCTCTTAGCCCTCTTGTTGCCCTTTCTTCCCAGAAACTCAAGTTATTCCCATTAACTTGCTGAACTTACTGTACCTGCAAGGCCATCTGCCTCACCAAACTCAACCCCACGTGACCACATACAATGTCATAAAAGGGAGAAGACACTGTACTAGTTTTCAGTTCAACTCTCAGACTGCTTGTCACTCTGTATAGTTTTAACTTCTTGTCCAGGCAAGAAGAAGTAAAGCTCCATTTGATTGCATCCAGCTGCTTGTCGTCATCTTTATTCTGAATAAATGTCAGGTCTTGGTATGAACCAACTGAGCTATCTTAGGACTGTAAAGGGAAAAATCCTGACATTTCTTGGTCCATAAAAGTCGGATCCTCACATCTG
Source organism: Scarus forsteni (assembly GCA_036419115.1). NCBI lineage: Eukaryota > Metazoa > Chordata > Actinopteri > Labriformes > Labridae > Scarus > Scarus forsteni. The sequence continues at coordinate 1,481,203 of JAZDUH010000075.1, forward strand.
CGACCCTGGGAGAGGAGGAACCATCGCGAAAGTCCGTGCACGGCCTGGGAAAAGATTTCCAGCATTGAAAAGCCCGTCTTGAGGGATCGGTGGTCTCCTTTCTCAACTGGGGCCCGGTGAAGATGATCCTGACGAGAGACAGCTGGCTGCAAACTGGTGAGCATAAATCTTTTGTCTAAAGTGCAGGCTTAGTGAGGGAAGCTTGGGAGCAGCCTTACAAACTGCTGGGTTTCGATGTAACCCGCTAATGCCCTACACTAAGAGTTCAGGATGAACTCTTGCACCAGACAAGAATTTTTAAACCACTGTACTCTCATCATTTTGATAATGCTCAGGCAAAAGAGAAAAAGATCAAAACTGATGCTGAACAAGCCTTTGTGGCTTTTATGGCCCGAGGAGCTAGACCAAAATACGGTTCTAACCAAAACCGCAAACAAAACCGAGACAGAAATCAGGACAGAGACAAAAATAAACAATCTGTGAAGTGTTACTATTGTGGTGAGCTGGTCCACATTGAAAAGTATTACAGAAAGAAAAAAGAAGATGAGAACAGTGACTCTGAGGACTGTGATGATACTAGGACAGACAGAGACGATTCACCAGACCGATCAGACAGCATCCGTAAGCGCAAGAGACGTAGCGGTAAAGAGCATAAGGAAGACTGACTAGACCAGGAGGACAGACAAACAATGGAGCACCAAAAAGTGATGCTAGAAAAACTAGTGGCTCATAAAGCTGATCAAGCACCACCAAATGATGAATCATCGGTTCAAATTTGTTATAATTCCATGCGCCCAATTTCCAACTACTGTTTTAAATGTGAGTGGTGAACTGATTGAATTTCTATTGGATACAGGTGCAACCAGAAGCACTCTAAATAAAATACCAAAGCACATACAGTTGACCAAATACACCATTTGTGTCAAGTCTGCCAGTGGAGATTTGACCACAGAATTTATGACTAAACCCGTGCCTGTTACAGAACTCCATACAGGAAACACTGTCCAACCTGTCCAGAGAATCTTTTGGTAAGAGATTTACTCTATGCCGCTGATTTAACTATAGGCAGAAAGAAAGATGACTACACAGTTTTAAGAACAGAAACTGCAAAACAATTTTATGTCACCCCACCAGGATACCGGTATGGCTTTAACATTAAAGGTTACCAAGTGAACCAACTATGATTAAATGCTGAAAACATACTGACTGATGCTGTCATGGATATCACTAAACTAGACACTCCTGTCCAGCTTCACACAACCATGGCAGTTTCCTTAACAGATGTGACACTGGACCTTGACCGTTGCCACAACTTTCCTGAAACCACTACTTTAAGATGTGGTTAGCTTTTATGGACAGTGGAAGGACTTTGTTGTTTCTCAGTCTATTTACAACCCGAGATCCATTCTCAGTTTAAAGGTAAAAGACCACACATTTCTATGTACAAACCAAAGGGCAGAAAGTGGAACGAATGTGGTGACCTTGCATTGACTGCGACCTTGACACATGACTGGACCTCAGTACCGGGAAACTTTAATCCTAAATGGTCCCCAAGTGCCCAGATCTTTAATAGATTTTATCCATCATTGCTTCAGGGCACCAGAAAATGCATTTCTTTGACACAAGTTATTTGAGGACTAAAGAGTGACCTTTGAAAGACGTTCCTGGGCGATTGGTCGATTTTTGGTTACAATTACTGTGTTTTAGTCGACCAACAATTTCTTTGATTGATTACAGCACTTAGAAAATAAGAGGTATTCTTATACCTGCCTTCCTCAAGGTTTCACTGATTCACCAGCTACATTTTCTCGGGCAATGACTGCAAACCTTTCTAAATTTAACCCACCTTGTGCTTCACAAATTATTTTGTATGTTGATGATATCCTTCTCGCCTCAGATGATGAAATTAAATGCTGCAAAGACTCATTGGCATAACTTAGATTTTTAGCTGAACAAGGACATAAATGTAGCAAAAATAAATTGCAATTTGTTCAAGAATCGATTAAATTCCTTGGACACACTATTTCTCAAAGTTCCAAATCTCTTACAACATGACATATTATTATTAGGAGTGGGAGAAAAAATCGATACACCCAAGTATCGCGATTTTTTGTCTGCCGATTTTAAAATCGATATTTTTATTCAAAAATCGATATGCCCCCCCCCCCCCCTACACACACACGCACACACACGCACACACACACACTATAAGCGCTAAAGTCGCCAAACTGAGGCAAGCAACATTGCTGGATAAAACAGGCCATAGCTGTTAAAATAGTGCTGAGTAGATTTATTACTTTTCACCAGCAGATAGTGGACAGGTGAGAGGTTTCTATTCAAAGTTTTGGCGTATATTTATTTTAAAACACACACACCGGACCGAGGGACGCGAGTGTGGCTGTAGAGGCTGTGGAGCGGAGCAGAGAGAGAGACACACAGTGATAGAGAGTACTCATGATGCCGAGAGTACTTTGTCAAGTACTGTCTGACTCTGAATCTGAGGAATATTTACTCTCTGAGGATGACGGTCAGTCGTCCAGTGAGGTCGAAACTGGCAGCGAGTGCGCGCAGCGGGAGCGGGTCCGCGCGCCATTACAGTCCCGGAGCAGTACATACCGAGGGCTTTTCCTCTCCATAGCCGGCGACTGCGGAAGAGTGTACATAGTCTGGGATGCAGGGAAGCTCAAAACACCGCGAAAAGTGACGGTGTTAGCGGAGAATGAGAAAGACCGCGGAGCTCTGGTCAAACGAGGGAGAAGGCGGGGGTAAACAGTGCAGGCAGCAGAGGCGTTCATGCTCGGCCCGTAAATTACAGTGATGACGATGGCTGGGAAAACTAACCACTTTGAAACTATAGCCTTTTTAAATCTTGATAGCAAAACTGAATATTTCTTGAAAAAACTCTGTTGCCTGAAGGGATAATAAGCCACTTTTTATATGCAATCCAGGCTTTTGAAGAGAGGGAGCATAAACTGCTGGTTAAAATATATTGCTGAATAAATCCTAAAAACAGACTCACATGTGATGTGTATTTTTCCTGATATGGTCTGTAGGCATCATCATTGTTCATCTTTTTCACTGGTTTTAAAAAAGCTAACTAAAGATTGCAAAAATCGGCAGTATCGTAGAATCGCAATTTAAATCGTATCGGCACCTAAAAAAATCGCAATAAATCGTATCGGGAGAAAAGTGAATCGTCCCAGCCCTAATTATTATTATGACATATTTGTGAATTACCTTATCCAGAAACACCTAAAAAACTTATGGCATTCTTAGGAACTCTTAATTACTGCAGACAATGGATTTCAAATTTCTCTGCTATGTCGGGACCGTTGAACTTGCCGTTAACATCAAAAGATACAGTTTTTCCAATATCTATAGACAATAAAAACCTCTGTGATTTATTGAAAAAGGCAGTACATCAGTCCCTGTCATTAAAGCTACCACACTATGACAAACCATTTCATCTTTTCTGCCACTCTAAAGGTGGTCACATGTCTGTAGTATTAGCACAGAAAGAAACTGGAAGTTACTGACCTATAGCCTATTACTCTAAAAAGCTTGACCCCGTGGCACAGGGTCTCCCTCCTTGTGTCATGGCTGTCACAACAGCTGCAGAAGCAGTTTCATCCAGTGCTGATGTTGTTCTTTTTCATCCTTTAACCTTACATGTAAACCATGATCTATAGGTGCTGCTACATTAGGATAAAATTAATTTTCTTTCACCTGCTAGACATCTACGCCTGTTCTTCTATCTCGACCACACCTAGAAATGGTTTGCTGCACAATTTTAAATCCTGCAACCCTTTTACCAGATGTTGAAAACACGTGATGATCATGACTGATTAGAATCTTCACTTAAGACATTTCTCGCCAGACCTGATTTAAAAGACACACTTATTTCTGATTCAATTTAGCTTTTTACTGATGGCAGCTCTCAAGATTGTTATGGCAAAACTCACTCTGCTTATGCTATGACTACTCTGACTGAGGTGCTGATGACACAATTATTGCCTGCATCAGACTCAGCACAATCTGCTGAACTGAAAGCTGTTATTTCTGCCTTACACTATTGTGCTGATTTCCCTGTTACTATTTTCACTGACTCTAAATATGTTTATATATCTTGCCATTATCACTGCGCCCAGTGGCACCTTAGAAACTTTAAAACATCATCTGGTTCTGAAGTTAAACATGCAGCCCTGCTTAAGGGCCTGACACAGGCCCTTAAGCTTCCCTCAGCTTTGGCCAGTGTCCATGTTCCGGCTCATACACAGAAAGTTGACCTTATTTCACATGGAAATGCCCTAGCTGACTCTGCTGCTCAAGCTTTAGCTTGTGGTGAGCCGGCTACTCTTATCTTAACTGCTCTGATAACTGATGACCCTGATAACATTTTGCATGATCACCAACACCATGCCAAACCACCCTCATGTGTTATCCTTAACCCTGAGGAGGAACTTTTTTATCACCCAGATACTGGTTTACTTTGGTTACCTCCTTCCTTATATCCCTGGGCGTGTCAAGTGTCCCATGGACCTTGTCATGTGACAACAGTGGGGATGTTAGGGGGAGTACAAAAATGTTTTTATACTCCAAATTTCCAAAAAGCAGCACATGATCATGTTAAAAAATGTTAGATATGACTAAAGAATGATGTTCAAGGGGGCATACAAACAAGACAAGGTTCATTTCCTGGACTAACATCACCTTTTCAAGTTTTGAATATGGATTACATTGAATTAGATAAATGTCAAGATAAAAGGTTTTGCCTAGTTGTTATATGACATTACAGTAATTGGACTGAAATACACCCAACTGCACATGCTGATGCAGATTTCACAGTTAAAGTGCTGAAAGAAAGTATTTCCTGCAGATTTGAAATACCTGAAATAATTATTCAGATAATGGTACACACTTTAGTGCACAAAAAGTAAAAACTCTGTTGAAAGAATTTGGAGTCCAACAAAAATTACATACAGCAAATCATTCACAGTCTGCTGGACTTGTGGAACGTAAAAATGGTACTGTTAAACAACAACTAATTAAAGCAATGGAAACAACAGGAAAACCATGGCCTGCTTGTTTACACCTGGTTAAAACTTCCTTTAATACAACACCTTGTGGCAAACATTAACTAATATCATTTGAATGTATATTTCATAGACCTTACCAGCTACCTGAGCTGACAATTATCCAACTTAGGAAACCTGTGAAATACTCTGAATTGGTGACACATTTACAACGTCATAGAGTAAAAGAGCAAATTGATGCTGTGAAGTCTGTCCCTGTGCCGCAGGAGAGGTAGCCAAAAGACCATAAACCTACAACTGTCAAACTGGGAGATCTCGTGTTTGTGAAGGCCCTCCAGAGACAGAAGTGGTCATCTCCACATTGGACTGGGCAGCAACACCCACTGGCAACAGCCACAGCACTAAAAATTGAAGGAAGGCTGTCAATGTCATCGCAACCACTGCAAACTCCTGAGGAGTGAGGAGGAGAGGCTGCATCTGAACTCATCAAGGCGCACCAGTGAACAAATCGGGCTACAAAAGCGTAGCGATTATTTTCTGGATATTATTGAATATTAATTTAAGAAATTAATATTCATTTCATAACCAGTTTTGCTCTCGTTAATTAAAAGGGCACCATCCTTTTTATACAAAAAAGGCAAAATTAACTTTATTAGCTGATTTATTAATTATCTCATTTAAATTAGTTTAATCAATTAAGTCAAACTTTATCAGTTTAATCAAGTCTAAAGACAGAACTCTCATGCAGTGATGTCAATCTTCCAAACAGAATACCAACAGACAGAACGTTATATGTAAGGGTGATTTATTAAAATGAATATGTAAGACAAAATAAAATAAAATAAACACTTAAGAAGGAATAAATGTCAGAGTTATACTGTTCAGTGAAGCTGTCAATCAGGAAAGAAGATATGAACCCTCAAGGAACATTTAAGCATATGGAGTGGTTATAGAGGATTAATTCCACGGATTAATCTACTTGTGAAAGGTCAAATCAAGGGGAAATTATTGGAGAATTAAACCAAGACACACTCAAGCCCATCTGAAAGAAAACAGAATCGTGCCTTACTTCATGCAGCTTTTATAATCGGATCTCAAACTGGTCCTGAGCTACTGGAGAGCCTGGAGGACTGTTCTGGTTTGGAGTCGTCCCAGAGGCTGAAGTCCACACTCTATCCAGCGCGATGGATCCAGGGAGGATGTTCCGATGTGAGCAGGTTGGTCCCAGGTTTCCCCGGGAGAGAAGTCTTAGATTGGACTGGCAGGTTCTGTTTAAGGTGAAGCTGGAGCTTGGAGCGTTGATGTCTTGATTGTATAAAAGAAATGATTTGTAACTCCAAAAATCAAGAATTCGTTGGCCAGACAAATGCTATTCTGAAATTAATAACGAAAGTCCATTTACTATGAATAAAATCTTTGAAGTCTTACTGGCTTATAAAGAAAATCTGTGGGTGTGTCACAAAAACTTAGACAAAAGAATTAAGGATAAATATGGGAGCCAAATAGACGTAAAAGTCACAGAAGTGTGACAAAAATAGGAGGAAGAAGAGAGGAACCAAGAGAGAGAAAAGCTTCCAGGTCCAGTCCCATGGACCTTAAACTTTTTAATAGTATGTGCAACTGTAGTCTCAGAAACATCAAGCTGCTTGGAAATGATCTTATAGCTTTTACCTTTAATATGCTTGTCAATACTTTTCATTCTAATCTTCTCAGACAACTCTCTCCTCCAGAGTAACAAACAGCACAGTGACTACTTTTCACCCTTTTAATATGCAGAATATTACAGACCAATGGTAAATTAAGGGAAAATTAAGAATAAAAATAAGAAAAAGTCCCGGGAGTCCCTCTCCTATTAACTGAAAAACAATAATATTCAGACTAATGCAGCCGGGGGAAAGGGATTTAAGCTGGAAGCTTACCACAATAGCTTACCCAGCTTCCAGTTTTACAAATAAAGAGGTGAGGCTACTGAAAACTGATGCCATTATTAGCACTCTTTCATTAACTTACTTTGTTGACTCTGGTGATCATCCATTTTGCCAGTGACTTGTCCTGAAGAGCGGGATTGTCATGGGAGAGACATGGGAAAGGAGCCACCCATGCGGGACGCTCAGCTCAACCTAGCAAGCATTAATGTTATTGGCCGAACTAGGGATGGGTACCTTTCACATTTGAACCTATACCATACCGATGCACGGTACCTGGGAATCGGTATCGGTACTCAACGGTAACTATTTTGGGTACTTTGGCGTGTGTTTATGGGGTAATAAATATTAATTTGTTTAATATTAATGTGGCAGGATGATGTGTCTCATCCATGCTTAATTATGAACTGCATTGTTGAGGCACTGTCAGCCAATGACCTCATGGTGGCACTCTAAAGGGAGTGTTGGCAGCCTCCCCTCCCTCTTGCTCTGGCCTTCCCCGTCACTTCCGGGTCCCTTCGTTCCCTTCCTCTTGCTGTTACCGGTGCAGGTATGTTAGTACTGCTACTAATGTTATTCATCATTGTGTTGTACTGATTTGCCTGGTTGGGCTTGTTTTTAGAAACCATTATGGTCTGTGGCTCTCGAGATCGCCGTCGCACAGCACCTTTTATGACGCGCTCGTCTCGTTTTCTCCTCTCTCTCTCCCTCGTGGGTGGTCTCTCACGGGGCCTGACTGGTATGTATGGCTAATGACAAGCCTGTGTTCTTTCTTTGCTCCTCCAGAATTACTAAAGTTAGTTCTTTGTTTGTAACAGGGGCTGTGTGGACCGGGGGTTTTGCTGGGGAGTTCCAGCGGCGCTAAAATTAATGTAAGGACATCGTAGCTTGTTGCTGCGTGGATGCTGCTTTGCCCTGTTTCGCCTCTGCTCTGCCCTGCTCTGTTAGCATTTGCTGCTTTGACTGTGTTACCTTGCCTGTGCTGCTGGCCTTGCTTCACTGCTGCTTTCACTCAGCTTCAGCTTCTGCTGCACCCATTCTGACTCGGTGTCGGCAGCTGCTTCTTTTCGCCTCGGCCTGCTGTGGCTGTAAAACCCTCCGGTGCTCTGTGCAGCCGAAGCTACAGCTAGCGGCCTGCTGCTAACCCCGCTCGGGCCTGTGGGTCTGTCGCTGCCAAGGAGCCTCAAAGAACAAACTGAACTGTTAAATCTGCACGGCAGACTGGACCAATTATATTATTAAAGTAAAGCTGACTGTCTATCAGCTTCTTAAAGTTAATCTTGATGACTGACTGAGTTCAGAGGGGTTATTTTGGTTTGTAGTTAATTCTTTTTTTCCTTTTCTTTTCTTTTTGGGGTTCTTTCATTTCTAATTTGTTCCTTTAATGTGACATTTTGGGTTGATTTGGTTTAAGTTCATGGGTAAACATATTTTGGGTTGAATTTGTTTCCATGAGTTAGCTTGAATCATTTCTCATTGCTTTATTCCTTTATTTCTCTCTGTACTTAATTATTTTCCTTGTGTTTGATTCCTTTGTTTTGATAATGAAGAAACTTTAGTTGTTAACTGAATATTGGTTTTGGGTTTAATCATTGAGAGTGTCTCAAAGCAGCATAACTCATTTCTTCCATTCCGCCCCGCCAGACTGTTCCTAAATAACGCCACAACTTTTAGAACTATAAACCCTGTTGTCTGTCATGTTCGGTGGGGGTTGTTTAGGGAGAAGAGCCATCAACAAGGAGGATTTTTATCAGATTTCCCCAATAAAAACCTGGCAGGCCATAGTTAGTAAAGCCATTGGACACAGAAGGACACACTTTAACCCTGCTGATGGATGTGT
>JAZDUH010000075.1:1495000-1520000 GCA_036419115.1 Scarus forsteni
AAACGCTTTCTACCCCACGAGATGACTGCACTCATCCGCTCCTGTGTCAGGAATCGTGCCAGACCTCCAGGGACCTTAAAATGAGTGGGCACTGTCGAGAAATGTGACTTGTTCAGCAAGGACAGTTCGAAACCGACTTGTTGAAGCTGGTTTGAAGTCACACAGAGCACGCAAGAAGCCCTTCATCAATGAAAGGCAGAGGAAGGCCCGGTTACTCTTTGCTCGAGACCACAAGGATTGGACTGTTGATGATTGGGCTAAGGTTGATGAATCCAATTTTGAATTGATGCCCACTCCAGCCAACTTACTGGTTAGGAGGAAGCCTGGAGAAGCTTACAACCCAGACTGTCTTGCCCCTACAGTAAAACATGGGGGTGGATCAGTCATGATCTGGGGTTGTTTCAGTCTGAGGAACAGGGCAAATGCAATTGTGTGAAGGCCGAATGAACCAGGTCATGTACAGGACTACCCTTGAAAACAGTCTTCTTCCATCAGCTGGAAAACTCTTTCCTGCCTCGAATGACTGGATTTTCCAACAAGACAATGCCCCTTGCCACACGGCAAGGTCAGTTAAAGCCTGGATGGAGAACCACAACATTCGCACCATGCCTTGGCCTGCTCAATCACCAGATCTTAATCCAATTGAAAACCTGTGGAAAATCATCAAACTCAAAATGGAGAACCACAAGCCCAAAAACAAAGAAAATTTGTTTGAATTTGTCCAACAGGAATGGGCTGCTGTGACAGCAGAACAATGTCAGAAGCTGGTGGAGAGCATGCCAAGACGCATGGCTGCAGTCATCAAAAACAATGGTTATGCAATCAAGTATTAACTCTTGTGTGTATCATGTGTTTAAAGCAAACAGAAAAGAAAACATGGAATGCTTAAAAGTAGTGTTTTTGGCGGTACAATGCCATAGCTATTGATGTAAGAATTAAGTAATTTTGGTTATTATCAAGAAAACCATGGAAAATGAATAGTTCTTAGTTCTTAAATTAAACTCTCATGAGCTATTTTTGTTGTTATCATTATAACTGTCCAAACATATGTACCTTTAGTTGAGCCAGGCATTAAAATTAACAAGAAATTGAAGAAAACAAGGGTGGTCTAATAATTTTTTCCATGACTGTATATATATATATATATATATATATATATATATATATATATATATATATATATATATGAGGGGTGAAACGAAATTTCGTGCCACGAAATTTTGCGAAATAAAAAATGACGAAATAAAATTCAAAGACGCTCGAAATAAAAGGACGAAATAAACCTTCTCACCTCCCGTAGCTAAACACTCGCTGCAATATGGAGGACAAAGTGGGTGAATTAGCTGACACTCCTTCGTCAAATAAATTGGTTGTGTGGACCTATTTTGGCTTCCCATGTAAAAGACGAGGGGACAGTGAGAAGATTGCGGACAAAACAACAACCGTGTGCAAAATATGCCGCTACAGTTCGCCGCATACTGCGGGGAGTACAACTACCAACTACTTTGAACTGCAGACAGGCAGCGGCTGTATTGTGACGTCTGTCGGACGTAAAATATAAAGGTGACTCTGGCTTGCGAATACCTGCTTTTATTTAACAGTCACTGTGGGCTGTGACCACGCCAACTACAATTTTAATTCACGAGCAAAACAGTGAGTAGTAATCTCTACACCTCCTGCTAACGGCTCTCTCCCTCCTCGCTAACACACACGCACACACACAACTCTCCCCTTCTGAACTCTGACCCGCTCGCCCCGCCTTCTTGGTCCATTCACTGACCGTCAATTCATAGGAAACATTGAAATCCACATTGAACACATAAACCGTAGAACTGCTCCACTATGCTTGTGTAAGTCTGCAATAAAAAAACAATATTTGATTTTAGCATTTCCTGTTGAGTTGACAGAGTTTGATCATACTTGAAGATCAGAAGTATATACACTGTTATAAGCTAAATATTATAGTTCACAGTTCAGACATTTATAGGTCTAAACTGCAGCTCTGAGGACTGCTATTTGTTTTCCTTTTCATTCAAGATTGTACATATCCTGATTGTTACAACAACAAAGCATATATTATTGAGATTTTATGTTTGTATTTGCACTGTAGTCTAAATGAGGGGAAAAAACTACAATGTTGTTTTTTCAAAGAGGGAGGGGAGGAAAGCCCAGTGCTGTGCGGATAGGTAATAAGTACTAAGCCCAGTTCATATCAATGCTCATTCCAGTTTGATACATTTAATCTGTCATAATAGACTAAAAAAGGAGTCCATATCTTTTGAAATTTCTTTAAGGAGCCTCTCACATAAATTTTATCTTTTCTAATTTAATGTGCAGCAGTATGTCCTCAATCCATCTGCTATGGGAGGGTGGGGATGGGTGCTTCCATTCAAGAAAAATTAGTCGTCATGCAAGTAAAGTAGTGAATGCAATAAAATCATACATGCTATTACTAAAGGCTACGTTGTCTGGTCTCACGCCATTAATAGCCAAGAGTGGATTGGGGTCTATAGTTATGCCGGAAATCTCACTGAATGACTTAAAAATTCCCTTCCAAAATATTTCCAGAGCTGGGCAAAGCCAAAACATGTGAGCGAGAGTGCATGGAGAGTAATTGCATCTGTTAGATGCTGGGTCAAAATTAGAAAAAATCCTGGCCAACCGGGAGTTAGTAATATGGAGTCGATGTAGGACTTTAAACTGAATAAGGCCATGTCTGGCACAGGGCGAGGAGGCATGAACTTGGCTGATTATCCCATCCCATTCAATCTCCGAGAAACGCTGGTTTAAGTCCTGCTACCAAATTCGCCTGAGGTGGTCTAGCATCTGAGGATTTAATCAATCTAACTAATCATTGTACAAAGTAAAGATATTAGCCCCTTGGCAGTGGGGTTTAAATCAAGAAGTTTGTCAATTGGAGACAATGGGGGCAGATTAGGAAATGAGCAGAATTTTTTCTGTACAAAGTGTCTGATCTGTAGGTATTGGAAGAAATGAGTTCTGGGAAGGTTGAACTTTTGGCTAAGTTGTTCAAAAGAGAGGAAAGTGTTATTAGAAAACAAGTCTTTAAGGCATTTGATACCATTTCTATGCCACAGTTGAAAAGCTGCGTCCATATTAGAAGGGATAAAGGCTATGTTAGAAATAATAGGGCATAAAACTGACGCCTCTTGCAATCCGAAATGCCTTCTAAACTGGGGCCAAATCTTCATTGAGTGAAAAACAATGGGATTGGAGGAGGTAACCTTAGCAGATCGAGCTAAGAGAAAACGGGCTACAGGATTCCTCTCCCTGCACCCACATGGGGGCCTCGGCTATTTTTGAATGGTTAATCCATGAAAGTATTTTCTGAATATTACTTGCCCAATAGTAAAAAAGGAAGTTTGGGAAGCCCATTCCCCCTAGTTTTTCAGTCTTTGTAGGAAGGTTTCCCTAATACGATGACCCTTATTACCCCAAATAAAGGATAGGAATAATTTGTCCAGGTTACTAAAAAAGGATTTCTTGATGAAGATAGGAATGTTAAAGAATAAATAAAGAAAACGAGGGAGGACATTCATTTTAATTAAGTTAATCCTGCCTGCCAGGGACAAAGGTAAGGCAGACCACCTTGTCAAGTCTTTTTTACAGCGTTCCAGTAATTGGGCGAAGTTATGTTTAAAAAGCGCATTGAAAGAGCGAGTAACCAAAAATTAATTATGGACATTGGCGTGAAGATATAGCCAGTGGCTCTATAGCAATCACAAATAAAAGGGGCGAAAGCGGGCAGCCCTGTCGTGTGCCCCGTTGTGATCAAAAGTAAGAGCAATGGACGTTGTTGGAGCAGACAGAGGCTGACAGAGATGAGTATAACAGCCTTACTCAGGACACAGCTAGGGGAGAAACCAAATCGCTGCATTTTAGCAAAAAGTTACGTCCATTCGACCCGGTTGAATGCTTTTTCAGCATCAAGAGAAACGATAATTTCTTGGGCATCCGACCGGGTCGACATGTAGATGACATTAGAAAGTCTTCGTACATTATGAAAGGAATTAAGCTTCTGAATAAAGGCGGATTGATCATCAGAGATTACAGAGGGAAGCGCAGTCTCTAGGCGGAGGGCAAGAGCTTTAGCAAGAATCTTAAAATCTACGTTAAGGAGAGATATAGGCCTGTAGGATTCACAGAGGGTTGGATCCTTATCCTTCTTGGCCAGTAAGGAGATAGAAGCCTGGGTTAAGGTTGGTGGGAGAAGGCTGCGATCAAAAGACTCAGTGAACATAGCAAGAAGTAGTGGGGACAATAAACTCGTAAACTTTTTAAAAAATTCACACAAAATCCATCCGAGCCGGGGGATTTCCCACTTTGCATGGCTGCGATGGCTCCAGTAATTTCAAACAAGGTTAAAGAGCTTTCAAGCTTGGAGTTTAGTTGTTCGCCAACAGCTGGCCATTTAATCTTGTTAAAGAAAGAATTAAGTAGGGTTGCACTATTTTGATTTTCCGACGAATACAAGGTTGTATAAAATGCAGAGAAACAATCATTAATTATTGGGGCGTCGGTGGCGCAGTTGGATAGTGCGCTTGGTCAGTGATCGGGAGGATGCAGGTTCAAGCCCAGCTCTGGGCAACACATGTCGATGTGTCCTTGGGCAAGACACTTAACCCCAAGTTGCTCCCAGTGGTGCGTAAATGGGCATGAAAGGGCGTGAATGTGTTAGAAATACTGATGGACAACTAACATAGAAACTCTGAACCATCAGTGAGTGAATGTGAGCGTGAATGGGTGTGAATGGGTAGGTGTGATCTGCGGTGTAAAGCATCTTTGAGTAGTCCCAGACTAGAAAAGCGCTATATAAGCTCAAGTCCATTTACCATTTAATTTAATGTCTTTAGGATTAGACATTAATCTGCTATGTTGATAGCACCTGAGGGAGATTTAATTTTAGGTATCAAACGAGATGAGGTGAATTGGCGAGCCTGAGAAGCGAGGAGCTTGCTAGCCTTCTCACCATACTCAGAACACTTGTGATGACTCTTCAATAGTAATCGTTCCTCCTTGGAGGTTAAGGTTAAATCATATTCTGCCTGGAGGCGCAGCCTCTCCTTATACAATTGTGGGTCAGGTGATTGAGAATATCGTACGTCCAGACTACAAATGGCATGGGATAACTCTTTGAGTTTCGCAACCTCCTGTTTTCTGTTGTTGGATAAGTAGGAAATAATCTGGCCTCGGATATATGCTTTGAGGGCCTCCCATAAGGTTGACCTTGAGATTTCAGCCGAGTCGTTTAACTCCAGGAAGGTTTTGATTTCAGATGTCAAAAATTTAGAGAAATTGTCATCGGCAAGTAAGAGGGTTTAGTCTCCGGGGCGAAAATGAAGAGGGCTGGTGTGGTATAATCAATTCAAAGGTGACCGGAGCATGATCTGATATGACAATACTCTCATAAGAACAGTTTTTAACTAAAGAAAGAAGATTATTATCTAATAGAAAGTAGTCAATGCGGCTGAAGGAATGGTGCACTGAAGAGAAGAATAAGAAAGCTTTAGCTGATGGGAATAGAAATCTCCAGGGATCAGAGAGACCATATTGATTACATAATGACTGTATAGTTGTTGCAGATTTGGACGCAGGCATCATTCTGGATGATGACCTGTCCAGGTTTTGGTCAATAGTGCAATTAAAGTCCCCGCCAATTATTAGTGTGTGACTGTCTATATTCGGGATGGTAGAGAATAGTTTAATAAAGAATTGGCTATCGTCCCAATTGGGTGCGTAAAGATTCACCAAAATGACTGGTTTACCATAAAACTCTCCTGACACAATAACAAAACGGCCTCTGCTATCTAAATCAACCTCGTTAACAGTGAACGAGACATTTTTATGTATCAGGATGGCACACCCACGACTCTTAGCATTAAATTGTGAGTGATTTACCTGACCAACCCAGCTGCGCCGAATCCTAGGGTTATCTGAGTTGCATAGATGGGTTTCCTGAAGGCAGGCGACTCGGACATTTAGGGATGAGAGGTGTGAGAGGACTTTATTCCATTTAAGAGGATGGTTTAACCCCCTGACGTTCTAAGAAATGACTTTAACTGATTTTCCAGAAGATGATCATTTAGGTAAAGGTATGGTAGTGAGAGTAGTACTAGATAACATTGAGTTTGTAGGAGCCAGTTTGGGCGTGAGATTGAGATACAGATGTGTAGGGCTTGAGGAAGCAAGGGAATAGTAAAGAATAGAGGGATGAGAGAAGAGAAGAGGGGAAAGGAGAGAGAGAGAGAGAGGGAAAAAAAAATAAAAAAAGCATGCACACAAAACATGAAGACATTACAGCAAGAACTTAACCCAACCAAGAACTCCTTATGGCCCATCCACCACATCTCCCCAATGAGATGCCTATTTCTAACCTGAAACATTGATCTAGCAGTCTGACTATAACTAGACTAAACTGTCGCTAGTCAAACATGACCTAGCTTCTGCTCCAAAATCTATGGGCCCTAATTTCGTGGTGCAGCGCAGGGGGCGCAAGCCTGGCGCACCCCGCGCAGTGTTAATTTTGTCCGGCGCACCGCCGTGCGCTGCCAATTTGACAATTTGGTAGACTGTCTGCGCAGAGATGGGTGTGACGGCGCACCAGGGGGAGTTGACGGCGCACCAGAGGGAGGTGTCGGCAGATTCAGGTTGCTGCAGTGACAATTTCATGCCAAAAACAGTGCAGAAAGTGCGCTGAAAGCTCGCCAGCTCCAACCTGGTCTATTCTTGGCATAAAGCTGAGCGCACCCTCCGCAGCTGTACTTTGGTGACAGGCGCACATGTGCGCACACGTCAACAAAGCCTCAGAGGCAGGTTTCCAGAGTGTCAGGCACATTTTAAAACAAACAATCACAGCAATCACTATTTAATGTAACCGTCTGAACCAGCATATACATTTGTATCTATATTAACTGTCCTGTCACATCTGATGTCGGATTTAAAGCCTTTTGTCATCATGGAAACTTAACCTGACGGCATCTGGAAGTTTGATGCACATCTTACAAGTCAACAATAAACAGCCTTAACATCTGATACTGAGTATATATCTGGGTTCTCTCATTTCATGAAATTCAAAGAAAAGAGGGAGAAATAAGACGAAGAAAAAAGAGAGAAAAAAATGTATGTCACTCAGGATTTACCCGTGATTTCCCATATTTCTCTATTTTAGTCTTTATTTTTAACGTGATCTAAAAAGATGGAGTAAATTATTGCAAGGAGGATGAGGCAGAGACACCGGGAGAGTATACAGTATATCCCTAAAGGCTCTGCTATTTGGCGATGACAACCAGGAGTGCAGGTGGATCACAAGCATTATAAATGGATAAGCCAGCTGCAGTGTAACTGTCTCTTAATTTTGTACTCCTATAATGACAAAGGAACAGATTACATCTGTCCCAGGAGCTGGCCCACATGGTGGCGCGCTTCGGGCCTCAGATGCGCGCAATGATGGCCAGACCGTTCTCCCAGCTGCTGAATGACAGCAGCTCTGACCGTCTCCAGCAGCGGGGATCATTCAGACCAATCAGACGCTGCGCCTCGGCCGCAGTGCATTTAAAGGCGAGGAGAGGCACTCATTTCATTGGTGAAGACAGCGATCGGCTGTGTTAATCCCACTCACGTCTATTCTCCTCCTACTCTGACATTTGCACGGAGAGGCAGAGACGTGGGCATAGATGGGCTCATCTGCGCCCCTCTGCGCTCCTCTGCGCCTTGAGTGCGCCTCTCTTGGCACTGCAGGAAACTTGCAAAGTGCGCCGGTCACACCCTGTGTGCACGGCGAAGGCCGGCGCAGGGCAGGTGCGCCTTGCACCTGGTCTACGAAATTAGAGCCCTATAAGTCACAGTGCAAGGAAGTGCAAAAGGTTTACATAAAAAAAAAAAAAATATATATATATATATATATATATATATATATATACATATACAGTCATGGAAAAAATTATTAGACCACCCTTGTTTTCTTCAATTTCTTGTTCATTCTAATATCTGGTACCACTAAACGTATAATACAATGAACACAACAAAAAATGCAGCTGGTCACATAATACTTTATGTCCTATTTGACATTCTTAAGCTTAATTGATTCCCAGGGTATATAAGAGGCCATTTCATGTCACAAGCAGCACTGCACATGCAAAGGCCTAGAGTGGTTTCCTGACATTCAAGCCGTAGCACAACTCAGAAGTTGTCAGCTCTCACATAATGCCTAAAACAAAAGAATTATGTGAAGCCACAAAGGCAACCATCTTGGCACTGCTGGAAATTGGCATGAGTGAGAGACAGGTAGCGAAAAAACTGAAGATCTCCAAGACAGCCGTTCATTACAACAAAAAAAAACAAGCTGAACATGGCACTACCAAATTTCTACCTCGCCCTTACAGAAATCGTCTTTCTACCCCACGAGATTAACGTGCACTCATCCCTTTCTGTGTCAAGAAGCGTCGTCAGACCCTCAGGGACCTTAAAAATGAGTGCGCACTGTCGAGAAATGTGACTTGTTCAGCAAGGACAGTTCGAACCGACTTGTTGAAGCTGGTTTGAAGTCACACAGAGCACGCAAGAAGCCCTTCATCAATGAAAGGCAGAGGAAGGCCCGGTTACTCTTTGCTCGAGACCGCAAGGATTGGACTGTTGATGATTGGGCTAAGGTTCTCTTCAGTGATGAATCCAATTTTGAATTGATGCCCACTCCAGCCAACTTACTGGTTAGGAGGAAGCCTGGAGAAGCTTACAACCCAGACTGTCTTGCCCCTACAGTAAAACATGGGGGTGGATCAGTCATGATCTGGGGTTGTTTCAGTCTGAGTGGAACAGGGCAAATGCAATTGTGTGAAGGCCGAATGAACCAGGTCATGTACAGGACTACCCTTGAAAACAGTCTTCTTCCATCAGCTGGAAAACTCTTTCCTGCCTCGAATGACTGGATTTTCCAACAAGACAATGCCCCTTGACGGCAAGGTCAGTTAAAGCCTGGATGGAGAACCACAACATTCGCACCATGCCTTGGCCTGCTCAATCACCAGATCTTAATCCAATTGAAAACCTGTGGAAAATCAAACTCAAAATGGAGAACCACAAGCCCAAAAACAAAGAAAATTTGTTTGAATTTGTCCAACAGGAATGGGCTGCTGTGACAGCAGAACAATGTCAGAAGCTGGTGGAGAGCATGCCAAGACGCATGGCTGCAGTCATCAAAAACAATGGTTATGCAATCAAGTATTAACTCTTGTGTGTATCATGTGTTTAAAGCAAACAGAAAAGAAAACATGGAATGCTTAAAAGTAGTGTTTTTGGCGGTACAATGCCATAGCTATTGATGTAAGAATTTAAGTCATTTTGGTTAT
Source organism: Scarus forsteni (assembly GCA_036419115.1). Taxonomy (NCBI): domain Eukaryota; kingdom Metazoa; phylum Chordata; class Actinopteri; order Labriformes; family Labridae; genus Scarus; species Scarus forsteni. The sequence continues at coordinate 1,504,366 of JAZDUH010000075.1, forward strand.
TATCAAGAAAACCATGGAAAATGAATAGTTCTTAGTTCTTAAATTAAACTCTCATGCGCTATTTTTGTTGTTATCATTATAATTGTCCAAACAAATGTACCTTTAGTTGAGCCAGGCATTAAAATTAACAAGAAATTGAAGAAAACAAGGGTGGTCTAATAATTTTTTCCATGACTGTATATATATATATATATATATATATATATACATATATATACATATATGTATATATATGAATATATATGTATATTTATAATAATTAATAATAAAATAAATAAATAAGTAATAATAATAATAATAAATAAAAATATTAATAATTATAATAAATAAAAAACCTATATTTGCATATATATACACACATACACATTTACATATACATATATATGTACATATATACATGTACACAAAAAAAATGTAATTGACGGGCTGTGTATATATATTTATCAGGTAAAGGCCCAGGAAACCTTAAAAAAAAATGTATGCATTGGTGAAGGGGAGTGTTAGCTACAAAAATATAAAATAGTAATAATTATCATAATAAACAAGTGATAATATAACTCAGAATACCCCTCAAAATGACAGTGTCCCAGACACTTAGTTGCAAGTGACAAACTGTGATATGGTCCATAATGCAAGTTCAATATTGTAACCGAGAGAGCATACAATAACATGGTTGCAGGAATTCAGTGGCTAACATAAGCTTTGCTAGCTCGGGTGTGCAACTCGGCTATTAGCCCCAATAGCTTAGCAACCAGAAGCTAACTTACAATGTCCAGAGAGAATGAGAGAACAGCGGGGCAGTCCCATTGTCATATCTTCAATCACCCGGTGGTTGTGGGATTATCTGCTGGATGAAGGAAATAACCTCCTGAGGTGAATCAAAAAAGTGCTTTGCTCCGTTGTGGAGGACCCATAAACGAGCTGGATACAGCAGAGCAAACTCCATGCCAGCCTCTCGTAGCTTGCTTTTTACTGGGATGAATCCGGCCCTCTTCTTGGCTAACTCGGCACTGAAATCAGGATAAAAGTGGGCCCTTGCTCCTCTGAAGAGTAGTTGGCCCTTCTCCCTCGACAGACGCAGAATAAGCTCCTTCTTCTGGAGGTGGTGAACAATCATCGGCGGCGGGGCTAGCGAGCGGTGGGCCCTGTCTACGACCGGGGGCTTGGCGAAGCTTCCTTCCCCGAAAACTTTGAGCAGAAATGCCTCCACGAACGCGGCAGGACGGGGTCCTTCTTCACGCTCGGGGACTCCTATCACCCTGATGTTATTCCGTCTGGAGCGGTTTTCGAGGTCTTCCAGCTTCAACTTCATCTTCACGTTGTCTTTAACCAAATCGGAGCACAGCTTCTCTCAGGTAATCACTCGAGCATCAACATCAGTGAGTGAATCACCCACCACTTGTAGTTTCACTTCATGGGCTTGTAGAGTTAATTTAAGCGTTTTAAGCTTAGACAGTATCTTGGTCCATGACGTACAGACCTCGGAGCGGATGTCGTTGAGCAGCTTTGTGATATCAGAGGGCTGTGAGGTAGCTTTAGCGTCCGGAGTGCTCGAGCAGCTGTCCAGGCTAGTGCAGCTATCCATGCTAGCAGTGCTATCAGTGGTGTCTTAGGCCGTGTTCGAACCAGTCTTGCGAGGTTTGTACCTCAACATATTTGTAGCCAATAGTAGTTCACTGTGTGAGCTATGCCTTAAAGCTTAAAACTGAGTTAAATTTATGCGGAAACGGATACATTGTAGGCATCAAGTATAAAAGTATATTGGAGCAGCGGACTTACGGTCTATTCACGTTGCCATCTTTCCGGAAGTTCACATGACATCTATTTGTTTTGGTTGTAGTTTCCTAATTTTATGCAGAAATGTTTTAATCAAGTGAGACCCGCGTATTTCTCATTTTTTCTGTGGTAGTGTGAGATTATTACAGTGATTATCCTTTTGGAAAATAACTGACCCATGCATAATCAGCAGCAGTAGGGTTATTTCTGCGTGAATTAATGCAATCGCATTATCACGTTTTTCTGGAAGGTCCAAACATTGCAAAATTAAACATTTTTCTTTAATATTTGCTTCAACACCCACCTCTTGATCACCGAAATCACACTTCTTCAACTTTCGACTCCTTTTCTGTCCGGTTTCAGTTCAGTGGAGCACATGTGCACAAGGAATCCTCAGTAGGAAGTTGCGTAGTCCACAGGCACAAGGTGAAGCCGTTTTCATGTTATGGTCTTACAATCTCCATACAAACATAAAGCAGGGGTCTTACAGAGCTACCAATTTTATTTTAGTCGTTGATCTTGTGGCCTTGCAGCTATGCCGATAAGTTTTATCACGGACTACTTCTCTCTGAGTGGAATAACATTTTTCCTAGAAGTGGTTGCACTGTGCATCACGTGAGCGTGCTACACCAATAAGGAGGCTGCATTTTTGTCAACAACGAAGGCAACATGGCTGCAGTCAGCGTGTCAGAGACTGAAAAAACACAACCCAATATCTAATAATCTCATTGGATTTCAGCGACAAACTTCGTTGTCGAGTGCTCAGCAGGACCTAGGCTTTCAGATTAACTGAAGTACTTGGGGGAGACTTATATGTTTTGACAGAATAAGGCGAAAACATCACTCTACGGTGAAAACAGTTCTACAATACTACAATACTGCTGCCTCCCACAGCTGTAGTTGGGCACTGCACATGGAAAGAGCTGGCTATTCCATCAGATTGTTTGTTTTGTTTTCCGTAGACTTAAAATAAATGGAATGGTGTAATTATCGACGTTGAAATGTGGGATATTATTGACATCTTCACCTAAACTTTACCTTACAATGATTATGGCTATTAAAATGATCTCAATCCAATATTTAGAGATCAGTTTTGCAACATGAAGCTATTGTTTTAAATACACAACTACTGAATGATGGATTAAATTTAGTTGTCTAGATTCGGTCTATATCTAGACGTTGAAATGAAGTAGAGATTTAGACACCTAAATCTCGGCTACATTCATACTATACTGTATATCGCTCAATGGCTAACATAATTAATTTAGATAAGTATTTGGAGATCAGTTATGCACCTGACAGTTGCTTATTAAACAAACAGTTATCGAATAATGACTATGAAATTACAGTAACAAGTAATAAAAATAATACTTTACATTTTGAAGTAACTTGCCCAACACTGTTGGTATGATTCTCTGTGCCAAAAACAACAAATCCTGCTGCAATGTTATTTTGTCTCCCATCAAATTTTTTATTCACAAAAAATAGAATTATGAAGTCATCATCAGTTCCTTTTCTTGTAAACAAATTTAAACTAGTGCTGTCAGACAATTAATAAAATTAATCTAAGTAATTACCGGATTTATAATTAATTAATTTAATTAATCGCATTTTAATCTCATATCTGCTTAAAGTACCCAAATAAAGAATTTGAATTCTAGGATATTATAAAATTCTAGTGCATGACTAATCAAATGAATACACTAAGAAGTGAAGATTTGTAAATCCACATTTTTATTGGTGACTAAATGAAACCAAAGTCAGGGCAACTTGTCCAGAAAATTCTACACTGTTAGCCCGGATTTCATTTGTACTTACAAATTAAATTACAATTTACTTATACAAATCAAGTTTGACTTTATTACTTCAAAATCTGAGTATGTGATCCTTGCTTACTATCAAATATCAATTTATTATACTTAAGTTTAACAGTAATTAAGACAAATACCGTCCTCACTGGAATTAATATTCATTAGTTCAATCTCAGAGAAAGACAGCAGTAAAACAATATCTAGAGTGCATAAATGTTTACAACCCCTCCTAACAGGAGATACCTTTGACATAAAGGAGAAATGGGAATTAGAATGAAATGTGATTATTGAAGATAAAGATTGGGGAGAAGTGTGTGAGAAAGCCCATAAAATTACCAACAGCCCAACCTGGAAAGAATTTAATTGGAAAATATTGATGAGATTTTTCAGAACCCCCAACATTGTTTCTAACTTTGATCAAAGAATAACAAATTTATGTTGGAGAGATTGTAAGCAAGTCGGAGACCACTCACATATTTTCTGGAAATGTCCAAAGTTGAAACCTTACTGGCAGAGTATCCACTCGGAGATACTTTCAATCTTAGGCATTGGTTTAACCCTAGACCCTAGATATTATATTATAGGTCTGACCCCAGCAGGTTTGATAAATAGTGGGAAAAAATATATACTGCACGTACTTCTATTACCTGCTAGGAAGATGATCACCTTAACATGGCGGAAACCACACCCACCTACAATACAACAATGGCATAAAAAGATTATGTCTATATATTTAATGGAAAAAATAAGAGCTAAAATACACTTAAAATTTGATGTTTTCCTGAAAAGATGGAGACCTATAATTGAATATTTCAGTTTATCAACTTGAGTTTCTTGTAGTATGAATTAATTCTTAATTGAATGCAGGGTACTTACCCCATTAATGGATAGATTAAATAAGATTGTTCCTTGAGCTGAATTATGAGTTGATCTACCTCTATTTATTTATTTATTTATATGTATGCATATGTAGGCATAGGTTTTTTGTTGGTATGCAATCCGATGGACAGATGTGAACATTTATGTAATTTTGTATACAAATATAAACTTAGGCGCTGACCTCAAGTCAAGATTGGAATTTTCTTTGTTTGAGACTCGACCTATGAAATGGTGTTTTTGATTTTCTTTTTTGTTCTTTCTCCTTTTTTTTGTATAGTTATAAATTTATGAATCTCAGTATGTATGAGCAATGTATACATCTTTTTTCTTCTCCTCCCTCATCCTGTTCTCTTTTTATGTACTCACTTATCTCACATTCAGAGGCTAAATTAACTTAAGTCAATATTTTTGCTACTGTACATTTTGTCTTGTTGCTGCTACTCTAGTTGACGGAGAGGGAAAGGGGGAAGAAGGAAGGAGGAGGAAGAGAAAGGGAACGGTGAGGGAGCAGGAAAGAAAAAAAAAAAAAAGAAAATTGTATGAATGTGATTTCTGTAGAAGTGACGACCAAAACTGCCATGACGCTGTACACTTTGGGTGTAATTTAATTGTCTATGTATTTATTTACTTATTTATTTCATTTCCCCTTTTTACTATTTTTTTGCCTGTCATGAATTTATATTTAGGTGTTTATTGGTCTATGTTTGACCGAAATAATGAATTGTATTTTTTTCTTTTATGTTGTGGCAAATTAAAATAAAATTAAACATGATGTTCAAAAAAAAGAGTTTAACAGTAATGCATGTGTTCACAATTTTACGTTATTCTAGCTTTAATTTATCAAGTTTTAACCCTGATTACTTAAATTTATTGAGTTAACCTTTCACAATGCATTATGGGAAAGAGAAACAGCGCTTTTTAACCGTCAACCATTTCATCACCCACAGACAGTTGATGAAGTTGTACTGTGGATATACTGACATTTTAAGACATTTTCAAGACGTGGGGACATGTGGTTTATCAACTGGACTGATAATTTGGACTTGTGGAATCGGACACCGCCTCTTGGTGAACGCCGGACTCTTTGCTGTGCTCACCGTGCTGTACAGCAGAGAAAGAGGAGGCTGAGGCATAATACATCCATGCTGAGGCCGGGAGCACCGCTGTCGTTACCGCGGTCTACTGGGATGTTGTTGACGCCGAGTCGGACACCGCTTCTCTGGAGTTGGACCCCGCTGTGTACCGCGCTTCCGCCGAAGAGAGAGGAGGTTAACGCCGGGACGTCCTTGCCAAAACCTACTACATGTGGTGAGTGCCATTAAGCTAACATTAGCCACGGTATTGACTTTTCAGACGGCCATTGAATGTAGTCACCTAACTTTATCACTGCTGTGCTACTTGGAGTTCGGCTGTGTGAGTTTCCTAACGACAGTGACTGAACAGGTGAATACAGGGGCGGATCTAGTCATATGGGGGCCCAAGGCAAACCTAGTCACTGGGGCCCTTCCCTGTACTTTGCTGATAATTTTTTAAAATTATTTTATTTATTTTTCCAACTTATTGAATGGGTGCAGAGAAAAAATAAACAAGGAACTAGGCAGTGGAATAAGTAGTCTAAGTAAGTTTTACCTGTGTTTTTTGGTCTGGTGAGGATCTTTAAAAATAAGTAAAAACCATAAATTTATCATTGTAAAACGCTACTTAAAAGTCAGACTTAAAAGAAAGCAAGCAGGCAATGTTTATGCCCTGAGAATTTAAAAAAATACATTCAATGTTCAATATATGGCAAATATTGTTCTTTTCTTTATTACTTTTGCTGTGGCTTCTAATATAGGATGCTTTTCTTTATAAAAAGTGAAAGGTGCTTTTTGATGGGTAACATAGAATTATCTACTAATGTCTTTGTTTCTCTGTTAGGATGTGACCAACAAGGATGGATACAACCAAACACAACTGGAAATCCTCTGTGTTGATGAAGAAAATCCTCAGATCAACCCGTCCAGTGTGGCAATTATCTTGGAGGGTAATATGGTGATGGATGAACCAGCCGACCTGCATCAGGCTGTCTGTGTCCTGTTTGAACTCATTTATGCCTCCATTATGTAGAGTTTTATATGACACTGACATGCATTCAGTTTCAATAAAAAGATTAATACATGTTTGGACTTTTTCTTTTTTTCCCTAATTTTGTAGTTAATATATTCAAAAAAATATGAAATGTATTTACCTTAAATGCTAAGTACAATTTATTGGGCACAGGAATTGATAATACTGCAGGAGCTGGCCCACAGGCTCAATTCGCAACTCAAATTACACTTTAAGTGTGTTTCATAAATCAAATTCAAAATAAGAAAAAGGTTGAGGACATCCAGAAAAACAATTAGGCCTGATGCATTATTAAAGAATGTAGTACAAATATAGATAAAAAAATTCAAAAACAAAATAAGTCTTAAATATGCCATTCCTGTTGTCACCTGGGCTTTGTTTGATTTGACTAGCGACGCATGTGTGAAGTGACGTGCCACTGCCATGTGCGGGTCCTCCAGCTGGCCAATATCAAAATGTTTGTGTGCTATGACTAATCTTGGGAGTAATTTTTATAATGCATTAATTTGCAGTGTAAATAATTAATCTAATTAATGCACTAAAGTGACAGCCCTAATTTAAACTATACTTAAATTTGCTTTAATTAATTGAGGACTCAAGAAGATAGATTCCCAGTCGGTTTGCCGGAACAGATGACTCATACAAAGTTTTAGATGAACAGAAAATGTGCAAAAAGCAAGGGTAGCATCAAAGTCTGTTTCATTTGTTGAAAATGATGATGTTATTTACAGAAATCAGGTCCTCAGGTCAATCAGATCGTTCAAATACAAGATATCTCCACCTAGCCCACGACCTAAAAAGGAAAGACCTCACTCCGGTTACAAATACCAGTCGCAGAGGCAGAAAGACAAACGTGTAAAGGACTCAAAGACAAGCAGGATCCTCTCAGTCGAGGAAACAGTCTGATATGAACACACATTTCTCAGATCTGTCAAAACTCAAACATGTTCTTACCTTGTACTAGCAGCCGTGTGGTGTGAATAACCTCTCCCTGTGGGCTGAAGGCTCGACATGTGTAAGCCCCCCGATCATCCCGTGTGATGGATAGCACCGTCAGACTCCCATCAAACACCTCCATGTACAAAGACACAACATTTCAGGATCAGAAATAGTCATTTTTACATACATAGTTGGATTTTAACTGCACTAGAATTCGAAAAGCATATATATAGTGCAGTGGCATAGCTGGGGTGTATTCCACATGGGTTTTCATATGTGTGAAAGGGGCCTGCATGTTTGGCATGCCGCATTCCCTCAATATATCCTTAATAATAAATGTAATAATAAAGCCTATGGATTTCATTTTTATTGACAAAGAACATTAATGATTTATAATGTATGGCTTTTCTGTTTGTGCCCTGAACAATTATTTGGACTACGCATATATGGATTATTTTATGAATGTATTTAGTGGATATTTTCGTCAGAGACAATTCTGTCCGCACCACAGAATTATCTCTGTTCATGCAGAATGGCTCTGAGGCCTGAAATGTCATGCCCAGGCGGTGGTGGAGTTCAGAAAAATGTAAAATAGCACAGAAGAGCATTATAAGCAAGCACAGTCAAATGGTCCAGAAGAAGCAAATGCAGATTTGAAACTAAATAATAATAATAAAAAATAATAATCACAAGTTAACAAATGTATGGGAAACACTCTTAAGTGCAATCATATAGCCCGTTACATGTGGACCATTATTGTTTACAACCACTTTTTATCGGTTTAAAAATAGCCGTTAATCTCCATTTATATGGGTGAAATCGCCGTGTTTGTGTGGTTGAGATGATGTAGCACCATGTCGCTGCAGTAGACAGTGCATGTTTACCTGCACGTCTACCTGCTGCAGCCGTGCTCGGTTCCGCATCGTCACTGGCCTGGGCCACCACCTGGATGTTTTCTGCCCCAGTGAGGACCCCACTGGGGCGGAGAAGATCCGGAAGTTTGGCGCATTTGGCTGCATCTTCTCTTAAATGTTTGTTTTTTCTGAGCCATGCGTTTTTCCGCTCCACTAGCGGCTTTTTCTGGCTGTATCTGTCTTTTCTTCATCTTTTTTCATCTCTCGTCTGCGGTCTGGCTCAATACGCGGCTGAGCCAATCACATTTCAATGGGCCAATGGATCAGCTCAAATCGGCAGGGGTATCCCCCCCTTAATACGCAACATAATACAGTGACCCAGTCTGACGTCACGTTACACTCTGCGCTAACCTGCTGCTGCAGAGAAGGCAGCTGCTGCGCTCATTACGCCTCGTATTTAAACAAACAAACAAACAAAAAATCCTCGGCAGTGTGGTGGTGCTACAGGATTTCACCACAAGAGGGCCCGTGGGTTTTCATAACCCACCAACCCTACGTAAACTACGCCACTGATATAGTGCATATTTTAAAACTTGTTCAAGACAAGTGTTTGATGAGAGCATATATCATGCTCAACAGGTATCACCCTGCTGTACTAGACTTCTGTTTTAAAGGGACAGTTCAGTTTTTTTGAAGTGGGGTTGTATGAGCTCCATATGGTCACTAAGGACAGTAGATACAGTAGAAAGTTCTCTCTTCACCAGAAAGCCACAGTCTGTAACCGTGGGAGACGTAGAAAAAGACGCTAATGGGAAAGTACCGTACCGACTTTAAAGGCTATATTCTACGCCTACAAGAACTCAAATCAAAAAATAATACCACATTTTAAGAGTACGCTACATATGAATTCTTTGAAGTGCATTAACCTTTCGGAAATATAAAGTTTATCCGGACCTAAGCCAACTCACGTGTGTCCCTCTAGAAAGAAAGATTTTTTTTTTTTTAGTTTATCTGTCTTTTCCAAGCAAAACTAATAACAGCATTAACTTTGAAACACAGTAGGATCAAGTATCAAATAGTAGTCTAATGCAATGTCTTTGTTTTTACCCTTGGAAAAAATAACTTTTACATTTAAACTTAAAGTAACAATATGTAACTTTAACACCATATCTTAACTGTTTTCAAGCCCATCTAACAGTGGAGAGTCAGTAAATAATGCGAATAATCCCCCCCTCTCTCCCTCTGTGCAGCCGTGAGAGCTACGCTGGCACTCTGTTACTGTTAACCGCGAGCCGCGGTCGAGCAACGACCTGCTTTACGGCACAAACTTGAGTTCAGCTTATGGCCAATGTAAACAGCCGATCACAGATGCGTGTGTGCGGTTTTTATGAAAGCTGAGGCTGAGAGAGAGGAGGAAAAAACGAGTAAAAAGCCGAACCAGAGAGAAGATTGGACGGACTTTAGCGATGTTTTGAACTTCGTGAATCAACAGGCTGAAGTCAGACTGTGAGCTCTTCTGCTGCTGTGACAGGGTGAGTTAAGAAGTGTTTCAAAGTTTCTGACTTGATTTGAGCCGCTGGGGTTTTATTCTCACTTTACTGTTGATCAAAGAAATAAGAAAGAAATACACCGTTACTGTTAGCATGTGTGTTAGCCTCACATGCTATTGTTATGAGTTATGATGGATTAGATTTAGAATCTGATATTATTATTATGATTAGTACAGCAGTGATGTTGAGTGTTGAACACTTCAGAGGCTGTCAACCAACAATCAGATGATCTGAAGTTAGCTCATGTCCTATTATTCTGTAATATTGGAGATGATTACATAGAAAACTTATTGTCCAGGTGCATGAGATGATGATTATATACTCTGTCCAGTTCACTGCGGCACTGACCTCAGTATTTATTTCAGGTATCAGCTCAGGTGATCAGCATCAGCTTCAGACAGGAGACACTAACACCACCACAGGAGTCAGAAAACAGGAGGTATGTTTTCTGAAATGTCTGCAGGGCTCAAAGTTTCTGATAGTTTCACTATTTACTGTCATTAATGAACCTTTGTGTACTTGATCTGTCCAAATAGCTAAAAAAAAAGAACTGTATGAAGATTATAGTCTGTATTAAATGATAATTAGGTACAATGCAGTGTGCTTCTGTAAACTTATAAATCAAATAGTGTAATAAATACTGTACATTATTTCTGATCTCTCTTCTATTCCTGCCATATTTACAGTTACAATGTGCACTACTTTTTTTTGGGTGAATTCATAAAGATTTTATTCTTTCATGGTGAAATAACAAACAGGTTTACTCATTACAATCCATCAAATCTTCATACACCACAAAATGTACGCGACATACTTGGTATTTGACCATATTTTATGTGCAGGACTCTCATTTTACTGAATGAATCACTCAGAGCTGTTTTTCATTGCCATTGTTTCCCTTCTTCTCACTGTATTTTAGAATTTGCTTCATTAATTTCCCTTCAATGAGACAGATTGTCACAACTACAAACTAAACAGATGTGAAATAAAAAACTGTAAAATAAATTTCTTTTCTCTTTCAAAGTATCAACAGAACTACAATCAAAAATATCCCAGAGCTGGAGTTTATAGACTTTTAAATACACAAAGAACACAGTTATATTAAGACCTTCAGAAAGCCGTTATTCTGATGAGGATTCAAAATGGACCAAAATCGAGCCTTCAATGATCCAGAAACCTGCTGCCAGTTCTTTCATTTCCACTTCAGCTCTTTCGCTGTATAATACAGTAAATAAGGGGGAGATTTGGGGCAGTTTTATTTTGCAAGTTAGCAAACACTGAAGTATTGACACCTGAGAATATTCTTCAATCATGTCTGATATCCTGCATATTTACTCTAAATAAAAACATTTCTACATGCTTCTATAAGTTGATATTCAGTGTCCTAGCACTTTTTCTCTTGCCTTTCAGGCATTTTTATATTTGCCAATTTCAATCTTTATCTCTGTTGTATTATTTTAGTCTTACACTCAGATTTATTACCTCCCAAATTTTTCTGTATTTGTTCTAATTTTACAATGGTAAGTAGTTTTATTTTGTAGTACAGCAGAAACCACGACATAACCCAGAAAATGTTGCTTTACATCATGTGAGTAAATATCCAGAATATTTGTACTTAATTGTACTATTTATCTGTGCTCAAATTAACAACTAGCACTGAATACTCCAGTGTCAAGTTTTCTATTTGCATTTCAGTGTAGTTATCCTATTTCCTAATAACTCCATATTCAACGTCCTGAACCAACTTGCTCGCAAGATTTGAACGGCCTTTTGTGAACAAATAAAGTTTCTTGTTATTGAAATGAGTAGGTCTGCAGTTTATGTTAAACATACTTTAATAATCTTGAAATAAGTTACACAGTATTATATCTGAGTTTTGCACATCATAACAAAAAACACATCAGGAGGTCTCTTCTGGTCAGCTGGATCTCTTTGCTGCTCCTCCAGACCTCATCATGTCTGATTCTTCTTCTCTTCTCTTCTCAGGGGTCTGAAGTGTAGTCTCAGTCCTGTGTCTAACATACACATGGAAGCAGAAAATTACACAAATGAACAGACGTAACGTTACAGCGTAACTTTTTACCTAATGCCCGCTGTCTTAACTCGTATGTGTTAAAGTTTTTCACAGCTGATGGAGTTTATTTACCTGTTTCATATACTGTAGATGATGGTTCAGCTCAGCTGTGTCATCACTCTGCTCCGTCATTATTAGCGTTTTCTTCGTCTCATATTTAGCAGCTTTGCAGAGAGCAGAGAGTCATCTTACCGCAGTCATGTCTCAGAGGGCCTCAGCTTAGTTTACAAAGTTTGTAACACGTAAAGTTTTCTCTATTAGCTGGTAACAAACGAGTCCCTCCTGGGTAGCCATTATACATCAGCCACTCGCCCCAGCCTAAAAGCTACGGTCAAACTTACACAATACACATGCAAATGCTGAGCTAACTTCTCACTGCTGACGCTTGAAAAACGATATATTAGGAAAGAAACGTGCTCAGACTGTACCTTATCAGTCCACATGGTTTATATGTCTCTCTGGAGGTCCTTTCGGCTCGCTGCTCCTTCCTCTTTATGTAAACAAATGCACACTTGTGCGGCGCTCCGTTTTACGACAGTGCAGTTACACCAACGACCACAGAGGGAGCTCGAGAGCAGAATAAATGGAATCCTACATATTGGGCCTTTAAATAAGAACTGTTCACAGTATTTTAGATCTAGTAATTCAATATCTCAGAGAAAAGTGTCTACACTTATCTGACTTTCTAGATTGAGATGAAGGAGAATAATATCTGTAGCAGAGAACATATCTGTACTCAACGAAATATTGAGCATGTAGGCTACTCTTCAAGAGCAAGTGTGTAGGATAATGTACTCTTTAGTATTCCTTTACAGTTTTTCTTGATTGCTTTGACCTGCTTAAAGAAATGGGGATCCACTCGGTTTTCATCATCACTGTTAGCAAAGCACAAGACACCTCTTGCAAATGTGTTAACCTTTTCTCAATGAATTGCATATGTTCCACACCTTTTTGCAGAACAGTTAACCCAGATGTCATTCAAGTAGTCCAAACTCCATTGTTTCACTTACCAAACAGACACCATTTCTTTCTAACGATTAGAAACTACCTTTGTCAGTATGACATCACTGAAGCACCTGTTTGACACTCCACAAAAATCAGTCTGCAGGCCGTAAAAGGTGCAGCGGCTGTGTTGTTCTTGCCAATATGAATGGAAGATGACCAGCCATTTTTAAAAGCCAGTTGTTCTGGTGTTGCACTACCCTCTGCCTGTAAAAAAACTTGTAGTCTTTGTTAAGTTTTGTTTTAATTTTGTCCCTGGTTGAAGAAGAGTCCAGTGGACATGTGCTGGTTGTTTGCCATGTGGGAGCCTTGCAGACTAGGCAGCTTTGGTTATTTTCCTGCAGGGATTATCTTTTCATTGTAGCCTTTGACACTATTTGTCCGTAAGTATGGTACTTTTTATGTGTTTTGTGATAGAGACAGAGGCAGAGGGTACTTTTTCAGATTGTGTACTTTGTGTTTGTACTTTTTAATTGTATGCAGGGTAGTTTTAGCTCGCAGAGTTGTAAGATAGCAGCATGACAGGGCATTTTTGAGTCTGCTTCTCTTGATTCTGACTGTGCCTTTTCTTCTGTTAAAGAGACTGTGAGGAGTTTTTAAATAATTACAAAAAAGTCTCACTTTTAGATGGATGCCTGATCGAAATACACACTTATCAATGACTTTTATAGCATCTAAATAGGTTATCTATAAATGCTATTCCTTAGCCTCCTGGTCGGGTCGTACAGGGCTGGACTGGCTTGGATACTCAACTTTGGGGAACCAGACAATTAAAACTAGAGCAAATTTATATTATTTTATTATTTATATTACACGTCTGAGAGCGCCGGGCTGTAAGTAGCGATATATAGCCGTCTACAACTACGATAATAACTTTTCCCCGCATTGCTTGTCGTCACACATCAAAAACTACCGCTACGTCACTAGAAAGAGATACATTACCTCGTCGCTTTGCATCCTGTAAGTTGTTGAAAAAGAACTTGTAAAGCAATGCAGAGTTCCGACAAAGATCCATGCTGCATTTACCACAACAACAAACACATTTGGCTTCACGTCTCCAGTGCGTTCAGGTTGTAGTCAGAAGTAGGAATTTTGAGCTTCGAGTGGGAAACTAAAACTGGAACGTCCCCCGAAGTCAGAATTTCCTACTGGGAACTCAGTGAAACCTCGCCACCCCGAGGTGTCAATGGAAGATGGATGCCCCCAGTGTGAACAGTTATTTAGCTCCTGTAATAATCCATTTATTTGCACTTCTGACTGGGGTGTGTCACTCTAGATCAGCTGTAAACAGTATTGTTAGATTTATATTTACAAAAATGCTGCCATAGTGATAATCACATTCTTCATACAACAACGCAGGGCGTGCTAACAACAGCTAACAATAGCCTGGTAGATCGGCATGTTTTTTTCTGACTTCAACTGGAACACCGATAAGTCGGAGATGATGTCACTCCCAGTTCCGAGGTTACTGGAACGCAGCATTACGCCGGCGATAAATTCTCCTCATAGCGCCTTTAAGTTTTCTTCATACAATTTGAAAATTGTGCTTCATTACAGTTTTACAACAAGAAAATGCTAAAAAAAAAAAAGGCAAGAAAAGTTATGCCTTGTAATTCTTGGAGGATTTTGAGCTGTTAGCTGACTGTCTAGCTAGTTCAGGTTTCTGATGAAATCCGGGCAACTGTTATTGATCCCGTTATCAATCATAGAATCTTAGGGCATTTTCACACCAACCACATTTAGAGCGCACCAAAGACGTTTTGGGCCAGGTTTTGGTACGTTAGTGTCAATGTGAATGCAACCACCGCACTTTGGTGCGCACTAAATCAGCCGGTCTGAGACCTCCATGAAGGGGTGGTCACGATCCGCTCCATCTCCCTACATTTGGTGCGGTTTCACTGGTGTGAAACAAAGTGGTCTGAACTGATCTACTTTTGATGCATTACTTCCTGTTAATCCCGTGGTAGAATCTTCTGCTTACTAAATTTGTCGATTTGTTTATTCTGGTTGAGGATTGCGATGACTTACGAGGGTCCAGAAGGTCACTGATGCCGTCTTAAACAAGATAAAAAATACACACTTGAAGGAAATGTAAAAGAGAGCGAAACGTAAACATTGGTTGTCTGGTGTAGGAAATGGTTACCATGGTAGCCTCTTCTTCGTTCTCCTCTGTGGCAGGTTTGGTAACCAATTACATGCATATCGCCCCCTGCTGTTTCAAACTGAGTAAATACACAAGTGGGCCCGGGCTTGGTTCAATGTTGCCAGTGTGAATGCAAGCCAGCGGGGGAGGGGGAGGGGGGCGAACCCATGGCAAACCGCACTGCAGCATGGTTCGAAACAAGTGGACCTAATGTGAAAATGCCCTTAGAAGCTGGACAAAGAGTCCAACATGTTCTATTCAGAAACACTATTGCATCCATGATCCAAATTTTGGACAAGAAAACAGGTAATTCTGCTATACAGTAGGCCTATATTCAGAAATAACTTCTGTGATATACTTGATGTAATTGTTTCCTCATTTCCATTATTACATGCATTCTATACGGAATCCAAAGGCTACCATTCTCTGGTAGTAGAGGGAGAATTTGTAGTGCTGAGTAGCAGGGCCAGCTCTGGACGTCAGGGGGCCCTAAACAGGATC
>JAZDUH010000075.1:1525000-1547500 GCA_036419115.1 Scarus forsteni
TGAAGGGCTGTATTTCTTTTGCAATGTAGTGAACAACACTGTCTGTGAGCGCACACCATTTCGCCCTGTTTAATTTATATTTACTTTGCTGACCAAACGCCTCAGTAAGCTCTGACTGTCACGAAGAAGGCTCCGCTGCCCCTCCTCTTCTTCATCGCCACTACTTTCAAACAATTGCAACATATCAGCTCGTCGGTGGTCATGAGCTCACACCTCATTCATTCTGTTCAAAACCAACACATTCTCACACTGGGGCTGTGGCAGGCAGCTTAGGAACCATATCTTTCGTGCAATCCTCATATAAGCGCTTGTTTCTCACATTTCTCAGGACGCTCACTTCAGCTCTCTCTGTGTGAACGCACGAACAACCCTGCCTCCCCCCCAAAGATCACATGAGCAACAAATGCTTACTCTACAATAAATCTGCTAAAACAGCTACAGAACCCATGCACTGGGTGTTAAGAAAGAGAGACGTAGTGAGCCATCTTCTCATTCAGCCTCATTGGTAGAAAGAGAGGAGGAAAACAAACATGCATGGATGTGTCAGTTTATTGAGGCCGCAAACTTACTGAGGACGTTTTTATTTATCATTCGGTTAATTGATTTATTGATTATCGTGACAGGCCTAGACGCACCTGTACTTACAAAAGCTAAACCTAAGAATCAACAAATACAGCAGCTTCTTTAGCTTAGTAAAACATTCAATATAAATGGGAATCAAACTTTCCTGTTAACATTAAGTGCAAATGCTATATAAAGTAAGGCTGCTGAAAAAGAGTCCAGAATACTGAAACTGCTCACAGAACACATGAAAGTACAGTGAGCAGATCAGCATTGATGCACCAATACTTAATAAAGCTAAATCTGAGAATCAACAAATATTGCAGCTTCCTCAGCTTAGTAAAACATTAAATATAAATGAGAGTCAAACTTTCCAGTTAACTTTTAGTGCAAATGCTATGTAAAACAAAGCTGCTGAAACAGAGTCCAGAATACTGATGATGCTCACAGAACACATAAACCTGAAATGAACAGATCAGCATAGGTGCACCAATACTTCTAGAAGTTAAAACTGAAAATCAACAACTACCGACACATCTCAATGAACACATAAAACTGAGGTGAACAGATTGGCAGAGATGCACTGGTTGCAGTGCATCCCGATAGATCAGCTCTATGAATTGGAATGGTGCATCTCTAGTCTTTAATACTTCAGTTTTCTTGTCGCAGATCTGCGGTTTAAAGTTACAATTTGGTTGTACACATAGGCTTTGACATTTTTCCATGACCTTTCAAGACAGGGCTTTCTCAGCTTGTATAGCCCGCAGACAGTCCTCTTTACCAGGAATTCTCCGTTCTGTCACATACTTTTCCAGGTGCTTTTTCACTGCTGTCCTTTCTGCGTTACTCCATGGTCTCTTTGCTTTAGCGCTGGGTGGGTCTACAAATGACAAAGAAGGCAATGTAGATATGGTAATGTTCAAAACATTTGTCAACTAGTAAAATAAATTCACATACAAACTTAGCCTACAATGTGTTGGTAAAGTTTCCAAAAGCATTTAGGGAGACTTCGGTGGGTGGATGTTAGACCTCTGAGGGCATCAGCAGGCATGACAGTTTTTACTCATCTATCCACTGTGGTAAGCACATCCAAACTTCGTAACAAGTTACATGTACTGTGATGTAATTGTGACCTCTCAAGAAGTTGATTGGATTAATTCTGTCATTTACTACTGATGATATCTCCTATTGTCCTTTTACTTTGTCAATCATCTGATCCTTGCAGGACTCCATAGTACACGCTAGGAATTGATTAAAATTAAAGTCTAATGAGACAATAACTCTATCTAACGTAACCATGATACATGCATTTTCAAATAAGAGCTCAATAATTTCTGGTAGCCTCATCTCTCTGTTGTGTTTTTAGTTAGTAATCTGCAATATTACCACACCTCAGATTTCACCCATTTTTGCAGGGTTACTGTAACCGGAGCCATTAGCAATTGTCAAAGGCTTAGAAAGTTCAAAATAAATTCTACAAAATATTAATACAATGGGATTTTTGAATAGTAATCATCAGTGATGTGGATTTAACAACTGAAGAGGGTGAAGACGAATATTATAATATGTAGAACAGTCTGATAAATTGAGAGACAGAAACAAGTTTACTGTAATAAAAAAGTTAAAATCAGGAAAATAGTGCATAATATGATAGAATAGGCAGTTGCTGATTGCTATGACCCTAACTATTGTTAGTTAACTATTGTGCAACAACTTAACTGGTTTGTTAGGGGCATAATATAATTGCTGGTTTTACAATAATTTTAATACAATACTGTGCTGAGCTTGAAGGTAGCTAAGAACAGGTGAGCTGTTGTAATTTAGCTTGAATTAAGAGTAAACCTGCACTATCAGTGTGTCACTTACTTGCTTAATACGAAACATTGGTTCACTCAGCTAAAAAAGCGTTTTCCATTTGATGGTGTTATCAGCTGATTAATCTGTCCTCTGCTTTTTCCTGCTCTAAACTATCATGGTTATACTGGCCATTCAACATCACCCTTTGATCAACCTTCAATGATGATATCAAGCTTTTCAGACAGTATTCACTCTCATGCAATGAAAATATATATAATTTAAATCACTTAAAGCACTGATTTTAAACAGAGCATACAACAGAGATACTTGACCAACGTAGCGAGGATCAGGTACAGAGGGTGAGCTATTTGGCTTTAACTATTAAATTTTATTGTACAATGCAAACTTAAAATATATAAAACGCCTGTTTTTTGTTTAACGGCCCTCCTGACTGATTCAAACAGGAATTCCTATAATACTGCTGTAGTGTCAAATTGAGCTATTTGGTATAAAAAAAGTGATATTTGATATAGTTGCTCAGTTCTTGCATTTATGAAGAGCCTTGGAGGAGAAATATGCAACACACAGCATGTATTATGTGGCCAAAATACCTTGATACAATTTTAAGGCCGTGCCATCCACACCTGTCTTAAAAAATGTATAGTATTTGTTGACTTGTGCATATTTAAAGAGACTGTGAGGAGTTTCTAATTAATTACAAAAAAGTCTCACTTTTAGATATATGCCTGATGGAAATACACACTTTAAGATGAGTTTTATAGCATCAAAATAGGTTATCTATAAATGCTATTCCTTTTCAATCTGGTCGGACAGGGCTGGACTGGCCTAGATACTCAACTTCAGGAACAAGAACTAGAGCAAATTTATATTATTCAGACACGTCTTAGAGCACCGGGCTGTAAGTAGCCATATATAGCAGTCTACAACTACGATACTAATTTTTCCAAAAATTGCTTGTTGTCACACATCAAAAACTACCGCCATGTAACTAGAAAGAGATACATTACCTCATTACTTTGAATCCTGTAAGTTGTTGAAAAAAGAAGTTGTAAAGCAATGCAGAGTTCTGAGGAAGGTCCGAGCTGCATTCATTAGCATCACAGCAAATACGTTTTGGCTACAGTAACGTCTTTGGTGTGTTCCAGTTGTAGTCAGAAGGAGGAATTTCTGGGTTCCGAGTAGGAAACTGCAACTGGAATGTTCCCTGAAGTCTGAATTTCCTACTGGGAACTCGGTGAAACCTCACCACCCCCGAGTTGACAATCGAAGATGGATGCCCCCAGTGTGAACAGTTATTTAGCTCCTGTAATAATCCATTTATTGTCACTTCTGACTGGGGTGTGTCGCTCTAGATCAGCTGTATACATAGTATTGTTAGACTTATATTTACAAAAATGCTGCCATAGTGATAATCACATTCTTCATGTGATATTTGTGAACAACAACGCAGGGCATGCTAACAACAGCTAACAATAGCCTGGTAGATCGGCATGTTTTTTTCAGACTTCAACTGGAACGTCCGTAAGTCAGAGATGTCACTCCCAGTTCTGAGGTTACTGGAACGCAGCATTACGACAGTCGGCGCTGCGTGCTCATGGGTAGCAGAGTCTTTACGCCGTAATAGATTCTCCTCACAGTCCCTTTAAGAAGAAATTTAATTGATGCAGGAATGCATACTTTGCATTACTAATCTCATCAGCTGTTATGTTGATAGGATGAAATGGGGAATATCAGACATATATATATTTTTAAGTAAAATAGTACACTACTTGAAAATCATCACTGATCCTTTTATACTGAGATCTACTAGTGAAAAGAACCAGCAGGGTCCTTTTGACCAGAAGGCAAGAGAATAATACAACAGCCAGAAACTTACCATCCACATTGCTGGGATCTGATCTCTTTTTGGGGGAGGACAGGTCCAGACATCCATCTGAAAACAAGAGAAAAGAATGACATATGTGACATCTGTGGAGTTAAGAAAAGTATACTTAAAAGCATGCAACCTAGTCTGCAGATTATAATAATGATACTTTTTTATATAGCACCTTTAAAAACAGAAGTTTACAAAGTGCTTTAACAGACAGAACAAAGGCAGAAAAAAGCAGAATAAAATCAACAATCAGTTCATCAGCGACCACGAGAGTCAGAGGAAAAGGCACAGAGGATCACATTAACTAAAGCAACAACATGAGAGAAAATATTATAAACTGTGGATTGAAACAGCTGGTAAAATACATAATGGTAGGAAGATAATAGGACAGGAGACAGATAATGGATTTCCAGATACATAGATTAATTTAAGATTGTTTAAAGTTGACAACATCACATCAGGAAGATTGAAAATAAGAAGGCAGATAGAAGACTGGTAAAAGGGAAAATAGATAAATAGATAAATAGATAAAACAATAATGATAAATACTACTAATAAATAGATCAAACATAAAATTAAGTGAAATAAAATAATGATAATAGAAACTGGGTATGTCAAAACGTTAAAAGTAGGATTCAAATAATGAGAAACCATGAGAGGGATAGAAACAGCACATAAAGCAAGTAAGTTAAAAGACTAAAAAAACAAATAAATAGATAAATATATAAAATAGTAATAATAAAAGGATAAGATCATATAAAAGCAAGTCTAAAAAGTGGGTTTTAAGATGTGATTTAAAAGATGTCACTGATTCAGCTCGCCTTATCTAGATTGATGGCATGGAGTTTACCAAGGGTTGAGAAATGTTAAAAATGCCAACATTCCTTAAAAAAATAAACCAATTAATCAAACTTTATTTGTAGAGCACTTTTCAAACAAAAAATTGTGGCACAAGGCAAAAGAATAATACAACAGCCAGAAACTTACCATCCACATTGCTGGGGTCTGATCTCTTTCTAGGAGAGGACAGGTCCAGACATCCATCTGAAAACAAGAGAAAAGAATGACTTATGTGACATTATACTGTGGAGTTAAGAAAAGTTTACTGAAAGCATGTAACTTTGTCTAAAGATTGATGGCATGGAGTTTACCAAGGGTTGTGAAATGTTAAAAATGCCAACATTCCTTAAAAAAATAAATCAATTAATCAAACTTTATTTATAGAGCACTTTTCATACAAAAAATTGTTGCAAGTGCTTCACATAAATAAAGTAAAAATGTAAAAACTTGCACATATGAAACAAAAGAGTCCACCCACCCTCACAATTCCCTTACAACACACACACTAAGTTAATCAAACACACAAAGAAAAAAGAAAATTCTAAAGAGCAAACAGAATTAAAAGACTGAGGAAATGCTATCATTAAAAATTAAGAAACATGGAGCTAAAACTAAAATTATAATGAAAATCACATGAAATTAGATTTAAAAAATACTGTGAGAATGGGAAGGTAAATAAAGAAATGAAATAACATTATAAAATTTGAATAATAATTAATATGGTAGAATGAGGTGACCTAAAACCTGGGCCCATATTCCTAAAGATTCTTCGTGCAAAGAGTTGCTCCTAGTGGCCAAATTCTAAGAAAATTCTTAGAATCTTGGTGTCTTCTTAGAATTTCTCCTAAAAATTAAGAGTTGATCCTAGTAAAGATAAAAGCTATTCCAAAAGAATCCTAGTTTCCTAAGAGTGCTCCTAAGGTGAGATCTATTAGGAGCAGGGAAGAGGACTTTTAAGCAGCTTAGGAGCTCCCTAAGCAGAGGACAAAATGACGGAGGGAAGAGGCTGGAGAGATATAAAGTGCTATAGTGTCCCAGGCTTGCTTCTTGGCTTGCACTGTGACACTGGGGCTAAATTTACCCCTCAAAACACTTTTATGCTCATTGATCAATTGAGCCAAAAGCAAACACTGTTCCTCAGTCCAGTTGGGTTTTCTTGTTCTTTTTTTCTCCATTGTTGTTCACTAGTTTGTAGCAGATGTAAAAGCCAGACAAGCCTACTTCTTATACACCTGTCAGCAATTAAGGACATTGATGAAAGCTGCGCTGTGCTACACTCGTTAATATCAAATTAAGTTGAGATGTTGATAGTTGGAAGTACAAAAGCATGCAATTAATAAAAGTTAATTAATATAACCATCACTATGTGAATATGTGGGCATTCGGTAGGATTATTTTATAGTACAGTTTACTATTCATTTAACATGTATTTTCTTTTATGTGATATGTTATTTACAATTACACAGTCTTCATAAGATTAGATTTCATGATTAAGTTTATCAATTATCACCAAAAGTCAGTTTTTTATCCAGCTTTTAGGACCAACCAATCACAGCTTTGGAAATGATGACTCATACCTAGCAACGGGGTCAACCACACCTCCTCACTAAGATAAGAGTTTCTGTCCACTCCTGACTCAGAGTTATCTGAGAGTGTTCTGGAATCACTCGTAAGCTAAGACTCTTTGCTGGGAATTTTTAGGGTAAGTTAGGAGCTCTCTGAGAGGATTCTCAGAATCTTTAGGAATACGGGCCCAGATGTTTATTAAAAGCAGCTAAGAGTAGGATGGTAAAAAGAAAAGCAGTTAACAATGAATAAATTCCAAATAATAAATCTGACGTGAATATGGAGATAAAACAGATTAAGAGAATTAAAAATACACAAAACAGTAATAATAATAATACAAAATTAAATTTAAAAAAGAACATACCGTCAACCATCTCTCTGGCTCTTTTTCGTCCTTTACGTGCGACACTTTCAGAAGTTAATGAGGGATTTTCAACTGTGAAAGATAAAGGCTAATATGAGTTCCTGAATCCTCACATTTTAAGGCTCTTGTTGGTTAAAATACTTTATTCTTCCTGGATGTACTGACGCCCTAGAAGAGCTTACTTCTTTCCTTCAGCTTAAGTGAGAACAACTGTTCACATTGCCTGACCAGTAAAAGCCAACTAAAGTGTGCTGGAATAACTTGTACTTGTTAACTTGTCCATATTCAAGGAAAAAATTAATGATGCAGGAATGCATACCTTGACTGTTTTGAGCCAAAGTGCCCTTTCAGTTGACACTTGAAAGCTTAGTCTTACACAGTATTTATTAGTGGTGGGCGAAAAAATTGTTTCATATCAGTATTGGGATTTTTTGTTTGATGATTTTTAAACTGATTGTCTTTTGTTCAAAAGTCTTTTTTCCAAATGTATATACTTCATTTTAGTCCGTGTTAATAAGCAATTGTGTTATACATTTAATTGAATTGTTTGGATGGCCAGGATTTTGAAAGAGCCCTTTTCAAATTCAATTTCATACAAAGTTCAAGGCAAAGCTAAAGAATAAAGTTTGCCTTTTTTACTAACAGTCCAGGCTTTGAAAAGGGTTTGAGTTCACTTTATAATGGAATATGTTATTTTAAAGGATCATTTTTTGTGTGAAGATAAATGTAGCAGTTTACATCACAAAGTCTACATATACTATCTCATTTTTTCAGAAGGGATTCAGATGCTTTCTGTTTATTGCTGCTTTTAAATGCAGTCCAGGCTTTTGAAGAGAGAGATAATAAAATGCTGGTTAAAATATATGGCTGAATAAATCCTAAAAACAGACTCACATGTGATGTGTATTTTTCCTGATATAGTCTGTAGAAATCATCATCATTCATTGTTTTCACTGGTGTTATAACCAGCTATCTTATGAGTGCAAAAATCTGCAAAGTCGTAGAATTGCAATTTAAATTGATTCAGCACCAAAAAAATAGGGAAAATTGAGTCAGGAACAAAGCCTATAGTCACAGCCCTAGAATTTTTATCACAAATCCTGACTTTTAATGAAGTTCATGTCATAAATCCAAACACAACTGGTAAATTGTCATAGAAAACACATAATGGTGGGTTTAAAGAAGAAATGACAGACCTTACCCCTTACCCCATACATTGTTGACTTTATTCCTCAAAATTTAGACTTTCCTCTCACATTTCAGCTTTTATCATGACATTGATATACTACTTTATTCTTGAAATTTCAGCTTTATTCTCAAAATTTAGACTTTATTCTCCAGATTTTGACTTTAAAGTAGGGGTGAGTATTGGTAAGAGCCTCACGATACGATAATATCACGATATCACAATATTGTGATATATTGCGATATTATACAGTAAACTAGGTAAAACCTAGAGACAATGAATATGTAACCTTTCCATTTTATTGTAATTGAAATATGTCAAATGCAGTGTTACATTAATACACTTAAGCTGAAACACAGAGTGGATCATGTCACTTAAGTTAATGTTGCAAAGAAGTTATTTTTGTTTGCCCCTTAAAGTATTGAAAGCATCCTAACCTGCAGTGCAGCTCAAACTGTAACTGAACACGTGAGGAACAAAGTGCTTTGAGTTACTGACAGAACAACAGTAAGTAAGTAAAAGTAAAAAAAATCACACATTTCTCTTGTCACTGTCTGAACTGACACCTGTGCATACATATTTATAAGTTGTATTTTATTTCAAACTCTGATAAAATATGAGTTTTTACTTTTACAAAAATATCGATACTAAGATTTGAAATATTGATATTGTATCGGGAGTCAGAATATCGCAATATATTGCGATACCGATATTTTTTCACACCTCTACTTTAAAGTTGACTTCCCAAAAATTTTTCTCTCCACCAAACATGACCCTAATACCAGCAGGGTCCTTTTGACTTGAAGGCAAGAGAATAATACAACAGCCAGAAACTTACCATCCACATTGCTGGGATCTGATCTCTTTTTGGGGGAGGACAGGTCCAGACATCCATCTGAAAACAAGAGAAAAGAGTGACATATGTGACATCTGTGGAGTTAAGAAAATTATACTGAAAGCATGTAACTTTGTCTGCAGATTGATGGCATGGAGTTTAACAAGGGTTGTAAAACGTTACAAATGGACAACATCCGTTAAAAAACACACACATATATATCTGTATATATATATCTGTATATATATATATATATATATACACAGTGGGAGGAAAAAGTAAGTACACCCTTTGTTATTTTGTACATTTCTGCCTAAATTGGTCATAAAATGTGGTCTGATCTTAACTCAAATCACAAGAATGAGTAAACAGTGTCTGCTTAAACTAATGCCACCCAAACAATTACATGTTATCGTATTTTTATTGGCCATTACATGTTAACATTCACAAGACGGGGGGAATAAGTAAGTACACCCCCCTGGCTAAGGATCCTCCAAGAGCTAGTTAGTCAAATTTTTGAGTCCGGTGTGAGCCAACCTGAAGTTCAATTACTGAGGTGTGGCTTAAAGCTGCCCTGCAAAATATTGCGATACCGATATTTTTTCACACCTCTACTTTAAAGTTGACTTCCCAAAAATTTTTCTCTCCACCAAACATGACCCTAATACCAGCAGGGTCCTTTTGACTTGAAGGCAAGAGAATAATACAACAGCCAGAAACTTACCATCCACATTGCTGGGATCTGATCTCTTTTTGGGGGAGGACAGGTCCAGACATCCATCTGAAAACAAGAGAAAAGAGTGACATATGTGACATCTGTGGAGTTAAGAAAATTATACTGAAAGCATGTAACTTTGTCTGCAGATTGATGGCATGGAGTTTAACAAGGGTTGTAAAACGTTACAAATGGACAACATCCGTAAAAAACACACACATATATATCTGTATATATATATATATATATATATATATATATATATATATATATATATATATATATATATATATATATATATATATATATATATATATATATATATATATATATATATATATATATATATATATATATATATATATATATATATATATATATATATATATATATATATATATATACACACACATATATACACAGTGGGAGGAAAAAGTAAGTACACCCTTTGTTATTTTGTACGTTTCTGCCTAAATTGGTCATAAAATGTGGTCTGATCTTAACTCAAATCACAAGAATGAGTAAACAGTGTCTGCTAAAACTAATACCACCCAAACAATTACATGTTATCGTATTTTTATTGGCCGTTACATGTTAACATTCACAAGACGGGGGGAATAAGTAAGTACACCCCCCTGGCTAAGGATCCTCCAAGAGCTAGTTAGTCAAATTTTTGAGTCCGGTGTGAGCCAACCTGAAGTTCAGTTACTGAGGTGTGGCTTAAAGCTGCCCTGCCCACTGGAAAACACACACCAGTTAAGAGTTGTCTCTTGATGAGGGGCACTGTCTGATGTGCACCATGCCTCGCTCAAAAGAACTCTCTGAAGGCCTAAGATCAAGAATTGTTGATTTGTGTAAAGCTGAAAAAGGTGATAAAACCATCTCTAAAAGTCTTGATGTTCACAAATCCACGGTGAGAAAAACTGTCTACAAATGGAGACAGTTCGGCACTGTTGCTTCTCTTCCAAGGAGTGGTCGCCCTGTAAAGATGACTCCAAGGGCACAGCGCAGGATCCTCAATGAGGTAAAAAGAACCCTAGAGTGTCAGCGAAAGACTTACAGAAATCACTGAACATGCCAACATCTCTGTTGACACATTGACAAAAAAAAAAAAAAAATGGGTTTCATGGGAGAACACCATGCAGGAAGCCATTGCTGTCTAAAAAGAACATTGCTGCACTTTGAAGTTTCAAAAAGCATTTAGATGCTTCACAGTGCAACTGTGAAAATATTCTGTGGAGTGATGAAACCAAAGTTGAATTGTTTGATGGGAACACACAACGTCATGTGTGGAGGAAAAATGGAGCACACCATCATCAAAACCTTATTCCCACTGTTAAGTATGGTGGGGGGAGCATCATGGTGTGGGGCTGCTTTGCTGCCTCAGGGCCTGGACAGCTCACCATCATCAATGGAAAAATGAACTCACAAGTTTACCAAGATATTTTGCAGAAAAACCTGAGACAATCTGTCAAACAGTTGAAGCTCAAAAGAGGATGGGTGCTGCAACAGGACAACGGCCCAAAGCACAGAAGCAAATCAACTTTAGAATGGTTTCAGAAGAATAAAATAAATGTTCTGGAATGGTCCAGTCAGAGTCCTGACCTTAACCCAATTGAGATGCTGTGGCATGACCTCAAGAAAGCTGTTCACACCAGACACCCCAAGAATCTTGCAGAACTGCAGCAATTTTGTGAAGAGGAATGGTGCAAGATTCATCCTGATCGTTGTGCACGCCTAATCTGCAGCTACAGGAAACGTCTAGTTGAAGTTATTGCTGCCAAAGGAGGGTCAACCAGCTATTGAATCCAAGGGTGTACTAACTTATTCCTCCCTGTCTTGTGAATGTCTACATCTTATGGCCAATAAAAATACAATAACATGTAATTGTTTGGGTGGCATTAGTTTAAGCAGACACCGTTTACTCATTCTTGTGATTTGAGTTTAGATCAGACCACATTTTATGACCAATTTAGGCAGAAATGTACAGAATTACAAAGGATGGTACTTATTTTTTCCTCCCACTGTATATATAACTGTATATATATAACGGTACATATATATTTTTAAAAAGAACATACCGTCAACCATCTCTCTGGCTCTTTTTCGTCCTTTACGTGCGACACTTTCAGAAGTTAATGAGGGATTTTCAACTGTGAAAGATAAAGACCAATATGAGTTCCTGAATCCTCACATTTTAAGGCTCTTGTTGGTTAAAATACTTTATTCTTCCTGGATGTAATGACACCACAGAAGAGCTTACTTCTTTCCTTCAGCTAAAGTGAGAACAACTGTTCACATTGCCTGACCAGTAAAAGCCAACTAAAGTATGCTGGAATAACTAAGGTGTTTGTTTTTAACCATTAGCTCTTTTTAAAATGCTATAAAATCATCTGATCTAAATCAAACATCAGATTTGGAATCTAAGTTTGGGACAAAAATTTTAATGAGCCCACTCAAGGCCATTAACTGCCACAAAACTGGTACTTGTACTCATTAAACTCACTCAAAGAATGTGAAGCCATTTTTTTTCAATGTAAATGTAATGTTTAACATTTTAGGATATTGACGAGAGTACTGATGTTTTAAGTCAGACATGGTTCCAGACATGGTTCCAAGATTGAGCTCAATACATGTAAGCCTAAACCACTCATTTTCAGACACTTTTAACTCACCATCCATATCTGAAATGCCATCCTCTCTGGACGGATTCAGTCTCTCTGAAAATAAAAATAAACTAAGTGACACATTATACTGAATAGTGTTGAAAGAGGAGACAGAATGAAAGCAGGGAACCGTATCTGCAAAAAAAGTTTGATTCTGTTTATATACATAAGGAGTTCATTCACATTCTCAGGGTCAAATTCAAGCTCTTTTCAGACACTTTTTAGGGTCATTTTCACATTTTTTCAGCCCCTTACTGCTGAGGTAAACTACATATTTATAGGAATACAACCTGTTCATATTTGTCAAATGAAACTGTTCTGCCATGAAGACATATGGCAGTGCTTACAGTGTTCAGTTTTTTGTTGACCCTTTCAAAGAGGAGTCAGTTCAGTTCTGTGATTCATTATTAAGGTCATGATGGTGCTCTACTGGACTGCAGTGTAATCAGAGATGGCTTGAATAGTTTGTTTTCAAATAGTTTTGAATTTTAAAATAAATTCAAAATTTGTGTCTAATTTTTTCCCTTTTTAAATCTTGAAATTTATTTCGAAATAATTTAAACTTCTTTTCCAATTTTTTTACTTTTTGGAGTTTCAAAATTAATTTTGAAATAATTTCGTAATGTTTTCGATTTTTTTTTTTATTTCGAGATTAATTTTGAAATAATTTCCGAATTTCGAATAGTTAGTTTGAACAGCTTTGTCCCCTTCCTGTACACAAACATGGAAGTGAAGAGATGTCAGGCACCTCAAAAATACCACAGTTCAACAGAACAGTAACCTCAAAAGATAACTTTATGGACCTAAACATCTCAGATGTTGTACCCTATTCCAAAAATTGTACAGGTAGACCTAAGAAAGCGAGTCATTAAAAACAGATGAGAGCTGCAAGTATCGTTCACTTCACATTTGATGTAACTTTCCATTGTTGTCTCAATAAATGTATTCGCTCATAAAATAGCTATAAGTTGGGATTTTTTTTGGTTTATACAACAAAAATGTTCACTTATAAAATTGTATAAACCATAGAGAGGAACCCTCACATTTAAGAAGCTAAAACCAGCAAATATGTTAAAAGAGAAATCAATGCAATCAAAATAGCTGCAGACTGAATTATTATGTGCACCTCTAACACAGACATGTTTAAAATGACCAGAATTCTAAGACACATACCATCATCCGTCTCTCTGCCTGGGGTCCTTTTCTTCTGTGGACCAATGTCAGAAGTTGAAACATGTAGATATCATTAAACAGTTAATTTTCCATAATAATCCAAAATCAAATAAAAAAAACATGAAGGCTTTTTGATGAGGCACAGGTGAGAGGCTGATTTCTTTTTTGGACCATTATAGTAAGTCTGAATAAGTATCTTGAATTTGTAAGATCACTTACTTCAGTTGGTCTCCGAGTCATTGTGTTTTGGACCTAACAATTCAGAGAAAAGACAGTATTTCAATGCTAGTGTCCAAAACAGTTTCAGCAAATTATTACAATCACAGGTAACTAGTCACCTCAAGAAAGTTATACTACACAGTTATACACTGATATCTTCCTGCTACGTTCATCTTCATCCATCAATAAAAATTGATCAATGCTACATTGTTTTAAAAAGGCACTCGCATGTATAAAATATGTAATTGACTGTAAAAAAAATACTTGTCATCATGAAAACATACAATCTACACACTGTGATCTGCATGCTTTCATTTGCTGAATTTGGATATAATTAACATAATAAGTAAGTGTTCCTTCAGGAAATGGGCTACTTATGTTTATAAATTACAAATCCTTAATTTTCCATGCAGTCACTTTATGGGCCAGACACAGATCTGCCATCATTTCAGTTTCTGAAGCCTGATTCAAAAACAGGTAGGTATAAATAAATGTGGGCAGGTGCTCCAGCATCATTAGTTATCCTCTGTATGAGCACAGCTGTCATGTAAAGAAGAAGATTGTACACATGTATCTTATGAATCGATCACTGACAATTGGTAGACTGTTAATGTTTTCTGGGAAATCATTTGCTGATTTATAGCAATATGTGCTTTATGTAATTTAAGAAACAGCATGTTATTCCATCTTAAGGTCACACAAGATCACAATTTCTTTAGTTCAGGTCTAAAAGATCAAATCACATTAGTTAAGTGACAGCTGTCATCTGTGTTACAGGATGTAGTTCACACCTACATACCCTGTGCACTGTGATAACTGAACTGACAGTCACATGGTGGGTATGAGATTAAAAAAGAAAGGTACTATATCAAGTTAAACTGCTAATTATTATTCACACAAGGTATAAGAGCTGGTTTTAGCCTGCTTAGATATCAAGTATATCTAGCCAACTGACCTTTACTGCCACAGTTTGTGTCCTAAAATCATATTTTAGGGTTAGTTAAAATATTTCATAATAGAAACATGTAACAGCACACAATTTTTCACAGTTTAATTGTGAAATGCCTCTAAATTTCACGAAGACCAAATAATTGTATTCTAACAAATATTAAAAAACACTAAAGACTGAAAGACACACACCTTAATCACAAGCACCTTAATGCATTATCTCAAACAGAGAAATGTGAACTAGGCATGGACATACTTTAAGAGCTTGCTTTAAATGAAGGTTGGAACCAACATTTTATCATTTCATTTGTCAGAAAATCTGATGAGTAAACTCTATACTACAGCAGTTATCCGGCCCCTTCTAGATTCTGGTCAGCTTTATAGTCACATACAAAAATACAGTAACATTTACCTTTTTCAGCCTAAAGTTTAGCACAACATGATATCTTACAGTTTAGGAAGTTTGAATCACGACATGTTTCTAAAACAGAAACTAATAGCACACACCTAGCATAAACTTACAAATAAAAGCTGAAATTTAATAATAACTTAAACTTACTTGTTGGCTGATTCTTTGAGAAAAACGCCGTTCGCATTTTTCGTGATGCTCTCGTAATCGCTGAACTCTCCTCCTGAACCTGTCCACGCTCCTTCCCCTCTCCTTCGTCATGCTCCTTCCCCTCTCCTTCATCTTGCTCCTTCCGGTTGCAGGCCCACAGCACATGCAGAGCAGCAAAGGTGAGGCCGAGCAGCGAGCTGTGTTCACCGCCCATCCCCCACTCACTCACAGCCAGGTGCGGGGGGTGAGCAGCCCCTCCCCCTGATGGGCCATTAATTGAAGCTGCAGAGCTCAGCCTCAGTGCACCACAGTATCAGCCCTGACTCTCAGGCCTCTTTACAGGCTGTAAACTTACATTAAAGTACAAGAATTTCATTTATCTGAACAAAGAAGTGGAAGAAGTGAACCCACAATGTTTAGATACTGTTATAGTTCTAAAAAACATCCTGCATTAAAATTTATTGGCAATAAAAAAGTAGTAAGTATCAAAAGTAAAATACTGAGACTCTCTCAGAATATACCCTGCTTGTACTATATTTGTATTCTGTTTTGTATTCATCATTTTATATTTTATCTTTATTTTTAATATTTTATTTTAGATGTTATCAATAATGCATTAATGTTTTATTCTAGTGTTTCATATGGAAAAGAGACTATTAGCTGCTGAAGTCCTCCTAAGTGATAAGTTACATTTTATGTAAATTACAGTATGATTAAATCAAGTTTAAACCCATAAAAACACTACAAAGTTTCTGTGTTGATTTTGTAGAATTATTTAGAATTTCCAGAAGAACAGTGATCAGCAAAACATAGGGGGTTAGAAAGTACATTTACTTCTGAAGTGTACCATAGAAAACAGAATCCTAAATTTAAAGTAACTTAAATCTTTAATACAGTAAAGGTGCAATAGTAGTACAGCAAATGGGCAATATATCAATATCATATGAATTTATATTATACCATTATCAAGATATAAGATACACTGTCTTATTTTGCAGTAAAGGTGTTGTTTCCCGGTTTTAAAGACTGAAATACATTAAAGAAATTTAAGTTATCAACTTACTAGACTGTTCTGCTTGTTTCAGTGCTTTCCTTGACTCATATAGTCATCATAGTATCATATTCACATCATAGATGATACTTCATTCAATATCTTATTGTGTTAATATTATGTGGAGAAAAAGTCATACCTACAATATTACCTATACCTATACAATATTGTTGTAGCCAAGATGATATATCATGTCATGGTATCTTTTATTGTGTCTCCCAGTCCCACATTCAACACTAATTAAAGGCTTTTAAGGACATTTCAAAAAAGATCATCTTCCCCCGACTCCCCTGGTGGGGTGGGGGGCTGTTCAGCCTCTTCAGCTCGGTTCCTCGAGGCCTGGGAGCTTGAGGGTCCAGCACAGTATCTTAGTTGTTCCTAGCACTCTTGTGGAGTATATATATATATATATATATATATATATATATATATATATATATATATATATATATATATATATATATATATATATATATATATATATATATATATATATATATATATATATATATGAAATGCCCAAAAATGAAAAATTTTGAGATGCCGCTAAGGGTCACAGGAAGGTCACAGAGACACCAAACCACCCACAGTTCCATTCCAAATATAGCCTGGTATAACATATTATGAGATCATCCCCGGGGTCTCAGCAGAAAAAAAATTGACCCCTGACCTTTCTGGAAACATTTGTGCTACATATTAAAGCTGGTGTCTACGATTTGAAACCGCAGCCTGCCCCTCCTTCCCTCACCTCTCTCCTCCGTGTTCCAAGATCCCGCCCCCAGCTCGTGACGCCTCATATAGCCCCCTCGGACTGAGCTACGAGCGACTAGCACAATATATCAGCAGCAAACTCAATCAAAAACAGCTCAGCTCAACTGAAAGTATCAAACACAACAGACATCTCCCTTATAACACACAGCAGTAGCCATTTCAACTGGACCGGCGGCAATGCGGGTTTGGCGCCGCCAGAGCGGAGCCGAGTGTGGGGGAGGATTTATCTTTCAGCCTGTCCTCCCCAGCTCAGCTTACAGTGCTAACGATTAGCGGCTAACAGGCTAATCAGGTCCCCTACAAGTTATTAGCCCGTGCAGGCACAAACTAACCAGAGTTATTCAGCAGACATCTCCCACTGTAGTAAACAAAGCCATTACCTGATCAACCAGCGGGGAAACGGCGGATGCTGAAGGTCTGACGGCCGGCTGAGGCTATTCGTAGCCGTTAGCCCGCTAACAGGCCTCCACCCGCTGGCAGAGCTCCGCTGGGCCCAAGGGAGAGGGAGGCGGATTCCCGGTTCGGGCGCTAGGCTTTCCTGCTCCATGATAGTTCAGTAGCTAACGCTGCTAGCTGCTCACCGGAGGTAGAGGGGAGGAGGCGGCACCATGGGCAAGATGCTGCGTACTGCGTAGTGAGGGAGACGAGGGAGAGGGGAGAGGAGAAGGGTGGTCTGCAGCCAGACTGTCTTGGGAGAGGGAGGCGGATTCCCCGGTTCGGGCGCTAGGCTTTTCCGGCTCCATGATAGTTCAGTAGCTAACGCTGCTAGCTGCTCACCGGAGGTAGAGGGAGGAGGCGGACCATGGGCAAGATGCTGCGATCATGAGTGAGGGAGACGAGGATTGATGGACTCATGGACTAACTCACGGACCAATTAATAGTTGCAGGTTCTTAGGCTTGATTGGTCAGCTAGTATGCAGCTTTTCAGCAGAAAGTGCACCAAACTGCACAAAGTCATTTTCATTCTTTTTGAATGCTCTGGGAGCAGGTCTGTGGTGATAGACCATAGGACCATAACAAGGGTCACTCAAAATGCTGACTTATTAGGGCTATTAAAGGAGACATTTTGTGCAACTTATCGTAACATTTAAGCCACATCACAGTGAAGTAGAGGTCTGACATGTTGTGGGGTATTCAGGGCAGTGACATGAAGCACTGTAGTATTCCATGGGTCTAAACCCATGGGAACCTCCTCTTTCCAGCAGTGAGGCCTACTAGTAGTGATGAAGCCTGATTCCTTCAAACATTTAAAAATAAGGTGTGCTCCCTTATTTGTGGGTTTGTTTACACCAAATCAGAGACACAACTACTAGCCCTCCCCCTGGCTTTCCAAATTAATTTTCAAGGCCATAGCTAGAAAGGGGCCCAAGCAAGGGCATTTTTATCACTTGAGGATTAACCCCTTTATGTCCAATACGGCCAAAAAAATGTCAAAATGTCTCAAATTCCTACATTGATTTTAACAAAAACACATTTGTTCTATATTTGGGTTTATATGAATACTCATGCTCGCTTACAGACCTCCAGGGGCCTTGAGACACAAATCAGGGCCAAAAAGACATGTTTTTTTCACCACTGTTGCTTTTTTGATCTCATGTCACCTCTGTGACACTGAGAGAGCTGAAACCTGGGATCTGGGACCTCTGAAAACTCTACAATCATACTGTTCTAAAACCGTCTTGCTAGTTCCTCCCAAACAGGAAGTAGCTCCATGATTGACCTAGAGACTTGCTCTTACAATCAATTGTTTATGGAGGTTAGCTAAATCACCTTTTAAAGTTTCAGCCCATTTAATGCAATAATCACTGATTTATGGGGCTTCAAAGTCCAAAAATGTGAAATTTCGAGATGGCGCCAAGGGTCACAGGAAGCTCACAGAGACACCAAACCACCACAGTTCCACTCCAAATATAGCCTAGTATAACATACTATAAGATCAGCCCTGGGGTCTCAGCAGAAAAAAAATTGACCTTGGTCCCTCTTTGAAAATCCTGTCCTGTTAGAATCTTAGACTCTGAGACCATCCTGCCACTGGAAATAGACCCTGGACCTAATTTTTTATCTGATTGGAACCAAATCTGGACCACAAGTACTAAGAGCCCTGTGAGTCAGTATCACGATATCAGCCTCCTAGACCAACAGGAGGCCACATGGCAAAGGTTTGGAGTTTGGAGGTGTGTCCCTTTAATGCCCAAAAGGCCATAAAAGGTCAAAATCTCACAGATTCTTCATCGGATTTGGACCAAATGGCACATGCTTGATGTTGTGTTCTAGGTCAATGCTGGTGTACATTTTCAGACCCATAGGAGCTAGAATATCAACAAGGGAGCAAAAAAGACAGGGGAAAAGGGCCTTTTTTCATATAATGCTATAAAACTAATGAAGAACACAGCAAAAACACAAAACAAAGTGCACCAAACTGCACAAAGTCATCTAAGAGGGCGTACTGAATGCTCTGGGAGCAGGTCTGTGGTGAAAAAGACTACTGAAGGGATCAAGGGTCACTCAAAATGCTGACTTCCATTAGGGCTATTAAAGGAGACATTTTGTGCAACTTATCGTGTAACATAAAATTCATTCCCAGTTGAGTCTAATTCTGAGAGGTAGTGGGGCTATTCAGGGCAGTCACATGAAGCACTGTATGTATTTTCATGGGTCTAGTCCGATGGGAACCTCCTCTTTTCAGCAATGAGGCCTACTAGTAGTGATGAAGCCTGAAGCCTCAAATATGTATAAAAAATTTCCTGCTCTTTCATTTATGGGTCTATTGACACCAAATCGGAGAGTGTAATACTAGGCCAGCCCCTGTCTTTCCATATTTTTTTTCAGAGTGCTAGCTCCAAAGGGGCCCGAGCATTGGCCTTTTTCTTACTTGACGATTAACTCTTTATTGTCCAAATAGGCCAAAATGGCCAAAAAAGGTCAATATCTCACACATTCAGTAACCAAAATGCATTAAACTTAACAGATTCTATATAGAGGTTAATGTGGATACTCATGCTTTCGCTTACAGACCTCCAGGGGCCTTGAGCACAACCAGACCCAAAAAGACATGTTTTTTTCACCACTGTTGCTTTTTTGCTCTCATGTCACCTCTGTGACACTTAGAGAGCTGAAACCTGGGATCTGGGACCTCTGAAAACTCTAAAATCATACTGTTCTAAAACCGTCTTGCTAGCCCCTCTCAAACAGGAAGTAGCTCCATGATTGACCTAGAGACTTGCTCTTACAATCAATTGTTCATGGAGGTTAGCTAAATCACCTTTTAAAGTTTCAGCCCATTTAATGCAATAATCACTGATTTATGGGGCTTCAAAGTCCAAAAATGTGAAATTTCAAGATGGCGCCAAGGGTCACAGGAAGCTCACAGAGACACCAAACCACCACAGTTCCACTCCAAATATAGCCTAGTATAACATACTATAAGATCAGCCCTGGGGTCCCAGCAGAAAAAAAATTGACCTTGGTCCCTCTTTGAAAATCATGCCCTGTTTGAATCTTAGACTCTAAGACCATCCTGCCAGTAGAAATAGACCCTGGACCTAATTTTTTATCTGATTGGAACCAAATCTCTACCACAAGTACTAAGGGACCCTGTGAGTCAGTATCTACGATATCAGCCTCCTAGACCAACAGGAGGCCACATGGCAAAGGTTTGGAGTTTGGAGGTGTGTCCCTTTAATGCCCAAAAGGCCATAAAAGGTCAAAATCTCACAGATTCTTCATCGGATTTGGACCAAATGGCACATGCTTGATGTTGTGTTCTAGGTCAATGCTGGTGTACATTTTCAGACCCATAGGAGCTAGAATATCAACAAGAGAGCAAAAAAGACAGGGGAGCAGGGGCCTTTTTTCATATAATGCTATAAAACTAATGAAGAACACAGCAAAAACACAAAACAAAGTGCACCAAACTGCACAAAGTCATCTAAGAGGGCGTACTGAATGCTCTGGGAGCAGGTCTGTGGTGAAAAAGACTACTGAAGGGATCAAGGGTCACTCAAAATGCTGACTTCCATTAGGGCTATTAAAGGAGACATTTTGTGCAACTTATCGTGTAACATAAAATTAATTCCCAGTTGAGTCTAATTCTGAGAGGTAGTGGGGCTATTCAGGGCAGTCACATGAAGCACTGTATGTATTTCATGGGTCTAGCCCGATGGGAACCTCCTCTTTTCAGCAATGAGGCCTACTAGTAGTGATGAAGCCTGAAGGCCTCAAATCATGTAAAAAAATTCCTGCTCCCATTTATGGGTCTATTGACACCAAATCCGAGATTCTAATACTAGGCCACCCCTGACTTTCCATATTTTTTTTTCAGAGTGCTTAGCTCCAAAGGGGCCCGAGCATTGGCCTTTTTCTTACTTGACGATTAACTCTTTATTGTCCAAATAGGCCAAAATGGCCAAGGTCAATATCTCACAAATTCCGTAACCAAAATGCATTAAACTTAACAGGTTCTATATAGAGGTTAATGTGATACTCATGCTACGTTTACAGACCTCCAGGGGCCTTTAGGCACAACCAGACCCAAAAGACATGTTTTTTTTCACCACTGTTGCTTTTTTGCTCTCATGTCACCTCTGTGACACTTAGAGAGCTGAAACCTGGGATCTGGGACCTCTGAAAACTCTAAAATCATACTGTTCTAAAACCGTCTTGCTAGCCCCTCTCAAACAGGAAGTAACTCCATGATTGACCTAGAGACTTGCTCTTACATCAATTGTTCATGGAGGTTAGCTGAATCACCTTTTAAAGTTTCAGCCCATTTAATGCAATAATCACTGATTTATGGGGCTTCAAAGTCCAAAAATGTGAAATTTCAAGATGGCGCCAAGGGTCACAGGAAGCTCACAGAGACACCAAACCACCACAGTTCCTCTCCAAATATAGCCTAGTATAACATACTATAAGATCAGCCCTGGGGTCTCAGCAGAAAAAAAATTGACCTTGGTCCCTCTTTGAAAATCCTGTCCTGTTAGAATCTTAGACTCTGAGACCATCCTGCCACTGGAAATAGACCCTGGACCTAATTTTTTATCTGATTGGAACCAAATCTGGACCACAAGTACTAAGAGCCCCTGTGAGTCAGTATCTACGATATCAGCCTCCTAGACCAACAGGAGGCCACATGGCAAAGGTTTGAAGTTTGGAGGTGTGTCCCTTTAATGCCCAAAAGGCCATAAAAGGTCAAAATCTCTGGGGTGCTGGTTTGGCGTAGTGGTTAGCACCCCATGTACTTGCTTCTGCCGGTCCAGGTTCAAATCCCGCCTGTGACCAGTTTGCAGAGTGTCTTCCCCTACTCTCTCTCCCCCTTTCACAAGCCTATCCACTATCTCTCTCCTATCAATAAAG